>JAOEGS010009379.1:17217-35539 GCA_025447755.1 Corythornis vintsioides
TGTATATTACAGCTACAATGGTACCTCTCATTTCACAAGTATTTCCAAAGGCATCTGTTATTATTTTACCTTCATTCACTGTGCTGCTCGTGCTGGTTTGTGTGCCCATTACCTACAGTAATTACATTAAAAGGTGGATACATTACAGGATTAACTTATGTGACACGCTCCCTTATTACACTGCTTTTCATCAAGGGTCAGATATATTTTATTTTGCCTTACAACTGCAGTATTAATCTAAAATCATCTTAAAAAGATCACCATCGCATGCATGAGGATGATTTCTTAATCAGCCCTCTCCTAAATCCAAATGAAGATTACATTTAAGACACAAACACAACCTGAGACGTTCACACGCAAAATAAAAGAGGTCAAAGGGAAAAAAAAAAACCCAACATAAAATCACCCTGGTTATTTTGCCTTCAGAATTTTTAAATATTTTCCCAACATCTCAGCAAAATTATGCATTTTAAAAAGACTGCAGGCACTGAAATGATTGTCAGTCATGCAAATAATCACTTACTTACACTGTATGAGTTTGGTTTGGAGAAAGCAAATTACCATTTGAAAATAACTTGAAAAACACTCTGGGCTAAGAGCTTGCTTTATAAATTTTAGCTTGGCCACAATTTTTCTTAACCTTTTTCTCCTCCATCTCCATTCAGTCACTATACTAACACAGCCTACATTTAAAAAAAAAAACAAAACCAAACAAACAGCATTCAATTGCCACAGGTGCATTCAACATTATTTAAAACATGATAATGTAAAGAAAATAGTAAATACTGGCTGCAGCTGAAGGTCAAAACTCATTCAAAGAACTTCAGTGTTATGCAGCAGCAGTCCTGTCTTCTGCTCTTTTTTTCTTGTGGTGACACTGGGCTTTGACTAAAACAACCCCAGATCTTAGTTGTTTAATATATGTATTAGAAATAATAGAGCTGACAGTAACCACACAGCTGTTTATGAACATCTGACTTTTGTCCATCACTGATGAAAACAAAAGAGCTTTTTGCTAGAATTCTAAGTGCAGCCATGACAATAAAAATGTGAGAGGTGTCCTGCTTTGTGAGATGAGATCTCATACAAGAGCAGGATGTGAAGAAGAGTGAGCAGTAAGAGATGAGATCTGCCTCCTTTACCAGTCTGGGTAGCAGTCTAATGATTTCACCCATCTAATCACCTTCTGCTTTGGACAAATAGTCATTGAGTCACTGTGGGTTCGACTTCAGACTCATCAGCAGGTCTCATTTGACCCCATATGCCACAGATGACAAGTCCAAAAGAGATGATATGAGATGGGGTTATCACAACTTCCATCTCTAAAACTAGGCTTGGGTCACATGAATACCTAAAGTACACCAAAAACCACAAGACCCTTTCAGAATAGGTGCATATCAAATATGCTAAGCATCTGCAGCATTCCCTCACTCTCAAAAACATGGTCTCCAAGACATAATAGATCCTCAAAGATATACAACACCCATCTCACCAGGTAGCCAAGACCCTAAGCAACACCAGAGGTTGGAACTACATGATCTTTAAGGTCCCTTCCAAGCCAAACCATTCTATGATTCTTTAATTTTAACCCAATGGACAAAATAAAAAAAACAGGTTTAAAGAATTTAGACACTGATTTTTAAACAATTTTCCATCAGTGCTTTACAATATAAAAGTTTTCCAGCTTTTTGAAATGCAAACCTTGTAGAGTGAACACCAACAGAGTGTGTGACCTGTACTAAAAATCTCTCCACCCCAAACTACCACAGCCTTTGAAATACCTGTGTGTACAAACTGGACAGGGACAAGCATCTCAAGTTTGGCCAGAACTTATCAGACTCAAAGCTGGACTCTTGCAGAGTCCTTACAGTGCTTTCCATCCTTATTTTAGAAAAAAAAAAAAAAATCAACAAAAAAAACCCAATGTACCTAGCACTGTGTTGGTTTTAAGAGTATAATCAAATTGCAGAGTCATTCTCTTATTTAGTGCTGGTCCCACTGAAGCAGAGTTCCTGTTCGGTGGGAGGAGAGTCCCTTATAAGAGGAAAAACAATTGTGCCAGGTTTAATCAAAAGTGAGTAGGATCTAGTGAATGTCCCCTTTGAGCCACATAACCCACTGCTAATTTCAAGACGGGCTCTGAAACGAGGGTAATAAAAAATGTCCTTCAGAGTGAGGAAGACCGAAGAGCAACTACTGCTGCAGCTAATGCCAACATCTGCAAGTCTGCTCCCTGGCTACTGGGATGCTTTTCACCTACCTGGAAAGCAATAAAAGAAGAGGTAGGGGAGGGAGGAGGGAATAAAATCCCCCTGCCACACACCAAGGGAAATCTAGCTTCTTGACTACAGGCTTAACACTTTTACTGTTCCCTCACTTTTCTTTCTCCTCCTTGACCTCCCCTGTACAAATATATACAGAGCTGAAGGAGCAGGCAACTCCTTGAAGACAAAAACAAGTGGGGAATCACTCATCCTGAACGATGCCAGCTCGTACGACACGCACCGAGGGCGGGTTCGCTGCCTGAATAGCCTCTGATTATCGAAATACATTTATCAATTAGGGGGGGGTTGCATATTATCAAACTCTTTCATTAATGATGCTTTAGCTGATTAGTTAGAGCGTCACCATAAATAGAGAGTTTTGACAGGCTGAAGGCAATTTATGATGTGGAAAATGCACTGACCTGCTCACATCAGGAAACCTGACTGGAAAATAAAGAACTTGGCACTTCGGTCTGATTATTTTCTCCAAATCCTTAGGTCTGTGGTCAGGAATCAGCTTCATAAATTTTCTGATGGATGTAAGAAACGATTCCATATTGAAAGCAGAGTTGAACACCACAACATCAGCAACCAAACTGTAAAAAGCAGTTAAGATTAATGAATGTGCTGCTGCTGCAAAAGAATTCTTTTAAATGCAGTGGAAATAGGATACATATTCTCATAAACAAACAAAAGGTGCCAGTGGAATGCTAAGTAAAATCAGTCTTTCCATGTGAATTAGGAGTCACATATGTATCTTAATCAGAAATATCTTCCTTTTCTGCCTACACACTTTGAAATATTTTTAAACTTTTTGTTACCCAAGTAATAAATTACTATTATTAATCTAAAGGGGCTCACACTATTCTCTCTGTGGATTACTTTTATTCATAAAATAGCAAGAATAGTACTACTGTCATTATCTCTTCAAAGAGTTACAAACACCTAAATCACTGTCATATGACCTTTGAAAGAGTAAACTTGAAAGAAAATGGAAATTCCTTAGAAATAAACTTTTGTACTGCAGGTCAAGTTACTATTGGTTAACCCACCTTCAACCAACCACCTGTGTCAGCAGTATACTAGAGAAATGGAGTGTTACTTTAATTTATGTGTACATAATTCTGATTAAAAGTATATTCACCAAATATAGATAGAAAATATATAACACACAGTATCCCCGAAAAAATTTTCATATAAATGGAATTACTTGTTCTTTACTCTTGTATTTTAAGATCAGACTGATTGGTAATTGTAGCTCAGTGATAATATAGGTATTATTTCTCCACTTGAAATCAGCCTGGAGTAAACAAGAAGCTATCAAAACCTCTGAAACATCTGGAATTTTATCCTGAAGTGCTGACACAATCTCAGCTACACTGGCAATCCTGCAACACAGAGGTAAGAAATGCTTTATGGCTGGTTGGTTTTCTCAATATGTTATATATTGTAATACAGACCTATGGGTCATAAGATACACTGAGGACATGTGTTCATCAGTCACTGAGCTGGTGAGAAGTATATTTGAGGTGAGAGGCTGTCATTCATCCTCACTGCACCTCACTGCTGGCTGGTCAAGAAAGAGACCTGACACTGCTCACCCAAGCAGCAGGAGTCAGCAGGAAAAACAACAACAGAAAAAACATTAAAGAAATAATCCTTTTCAAGCAGGCTGAAGGAGCTGAAGTGCTTTCTGGAATGCCACCCTCTTCCTCACCTATGGTTTTTAACCCATTGGTCCCCTTGTTCTTGTAGAAACTATCCAGTCATCTTTTCTGCCCTGATTTACAGATGACATGAGACAATGCAGGAGCCCAGCGTGTTTTTTTGCTGCTCTCTGACACGCAGCAAAGGTTCCAACACCCTCATCTCTGCTGCTCTTTTGCATGAAAGTCCAACCTGCCCAACTTTTTTCCTAGAGGTTCTGCTTATCACCAGCAAATTAGAAAGAACCCATCACCAACACTGCTTTAAGCAGCTAAAAGGAGTCTGAAGCATCATTGATGTGATTTTATTACACCACCTCTCCAGAAACAATTCCCTTTTTTTATGATCCAAAGCACCAACCTGAAGATAACAAGTGCTCTAATTTTGTTTCCAAAATCTCCATGCAAAGCTGTAAAGATTATTTTTTTTTTCCCATTTATAAGAGATTTACAAGGTGGGAAGGTGTCCTTTCTCTGCAGAAGACCACTAGGTATTTACAGTCCCCAAGGAGATGGCTTCTCAGTAGATACTGATAAAAGTGGGGTTTCTGCAGCAGTGGAATTGGAAGGTGAATACTATATAATTAGATGTAGAAGCCATTGGAGGCTGAAGGAGACAAAATGGAGCATCTATAGAAGCCTTTTTTATTTTCTAAGAAAACAATTTCTACCTTAAAAATATGTGTTTTGAGGATGTCATCTTATAGACTGTGAAAAAGAACTGCCATAATAAAGCAAAATACATATATATATAAAATATTTATTTCTCCAGTGCCAAAACCCACATCTTTTTGTTGTAACATCTGAAAATGGCTGCTACTGCTTTCAAAAGATCTTTCACTACACTTCCCCATCTTTACTGCTCAATAAGTGAAACATGTTGCAAATGCTGTGGCAGAAGCAGCTGCAGAAGGACCACAGTACACACAGATCATGATCTGAAAAATTTCAGTATCAACTGGTATATAATGTAAAGATGCACAAGCTTAACTTGTATCTTAAAATGCTCAATCCCTATTCCCAATAATCTTCCTACTAACGGAGAGGTGAGAAAGACCATGGAAATTAATTTATTTCAGTTCAAAACAAGTGAGTTTTGCTGCTTCACTTAGGTCTGTGCAGTACCTAACCACAAAGCTTTTCAGCAGTGCTGTTATTAACTTCTTTCATTAACTCAGATTCGAGAAATACATTTGTTTTTAGCAACAATAAAGGGCCGCAGCCTTTAAAACGTCTGGGTATTTTAGCACTGCACAATTGCTGAATACTAGATGAAAGAAATATAAGGATTTATCTGGTATGTTTACTGCCCTCTCTTCCCAAGAAAACTGCTGCAGTACATTTTAATTTCTGTTTATTTCCCTAAAACCCTCTATATAATTTCAGTTGGATGCAGTAAAAACTAAGGCCAAGCACAAGCTGATTAGCTGCAGCTCTGCAAAGCAGCCATGAAACAAAGCAGCTCACTTTGGCCAAAGCACAGGTCAAAATCTCCACCACTAAGGGGTGACCACCAGCAGGTACAACATGTTAGCCCAGTGTAGCATCAGTGGACTTCATACAACACAACTGAGGTGAGTGTATAGAGCAGACTGTTTCTGCCACAGCACTTTTATCAACCTCTCTTCAGGACTCTGCTGGTACCTCAGTTTGCTACAGGGTCATTATTAATATAGAGGAGGACTCCTCAAAGCTTCCAATGCTGCAAGCTCAGATGGCAGGACACCTTAAATAACACAGAGCAGTGCAAGGAACACCTACCATGAAAGAACCTGGTTGTATCCATACTGAAAGTCCCTTTCCTGGCATTTCTGGACAGGATATGCCAACTGGTTCTCATGGAAGTAGAGGACCTTTTTCAATTTGCCAAGGTCAGGGCGCAGGGCAGCAAGTTCAGCCAGGTTAAGCACCGAGCTTGCAAAGAGGATCCTGCAAAACAAGGAGAACAGTGTTTTAACATCTGTGAGCATGCTCACAGGGGTCACCCCTTCCCCTTCTCCCCCCCCCACCCCGCAAGAGAAACATAACCCCTATAGGGACACATCAATAGCTAAGCCTTAATACCATGTAGCAGCATTCGAAGTTTTGATCTCTTAAAAAGCAGCTGCTAAGAACCCAACTAGAAAAGCCCCGAATCTCATTGGTCTTCCCAGCTCGGTTACAGAGAGATGCAAAATAAAAAAGCTGGATGGATTTTATTGAAAAAGGCAAGAAAAGCTGTATCTGAAGGACAAATGGAACAAAGATAAGGCTGACTGGGGAATACTTTGCTTGCCAGTTTCATTACACTTTACTTCTTTATGCAACCAACTACTGAAATTCAATATATGAGCAGGAATGGCACATGTTCGTGTTATGACATAAACCCTTTTGATTTATGCAGTGCACTTATCTAGTATGGTCTGGTTTTCTTTACCCCCCCCCCCCCTTCTTCTCCCCACCTTTTTTCTGTTTTACTTTCCCATTTTTATCCTCTATAATTCCATGTTGTTTCTACCCTTGCACCCCAGTACTGCCGTAGCACTCGTGCTATTCCCATCTACAACACTGCACAAAGGCACAAACACCACTAACGAGCTGCTATCTTAGCCTCCTGGAACATCCCAGGCTATCAGAAAATGAATGTATTTAAATGTGTCATATGAAATTGTCACCCTACTCTAAGCAGTGGCAGATTTCCCTGCATTTCACCAGAAGTACGTGAGCATCTCCTGTCCCCCGGCTAAACTGAATCCTGAACCTACAGAGAACTGCAGAGCCACAGACACTTGTGTTACATATTTCTCACCACACACAAAAAAAAGACATCACGTATTTATTGCACATAAACCATTAAGCTTTAATAAGATACTTTTCAACATGGCATGTTTCTGACTTTTTTTTTCCTTTGCTATCCACCATTTTAGTGGTTCAGATTCAGGATTGATTTCCAAGATGTGGAATTCTTTTAAAATCTTTCCTATTTTTATCTCTACTCTTCCTATGCCTTATCCTGTTTTACCCCTATTCTTTTTCCTATTTTACTCCTATTCTTTATCCTACTTTACACTCCCATTCTTCCTATTTTTACATGGATTTTTATTTCAAGATTACCACCAAACCAACATCACTAATATTATTATTCTGATTTGGGCTATCATCCTTAAAACTTGTGAACTTCCCCAAACATCCACATATATATCACCTGCATGATCACACACCATTCTCAGATAATCTGTATCTACAGAACAAACACTTCCTAGACAACAGATCCTGTATCCATCTTCATCAACCTGAGTCAATGCTAATCTGAAAGGCTCAAGAAAGCACGAGATGAATGTTACTGCCTTGTTCATCAAATATTTGATCACTCTAAAGGGACTGTCAAACAGAATGCCAATTAAGATACGAGCTTGGGTTTATTATGAGCTATACCAAAAAGAAAAAATAGTTCTACCTAAGTCATCACTTATTTGTCACAGAGAATAATAACCTCTGGACCTCATAAAGACCTGGGTTGCAGACACCAAGCTGAGACAGGAAAGGTTCCTATGGATGATGCTATCCCTGCTCAGAGTTTAGCAGTGAGTTTAGCACCAAAGTGATGAGGTAAAATACAAAGTGTTGTGATTACCAACAAATTCAGATTGAGCCTGAAATGTGTCAGGGTGGCCCCTGTAACAGACACTCTCTATTAACTCCCTCCTCAAGGGGGAAGAGAAAGGGAATGAGGGAGTGATTAGAATAGGAAACTAGAACAGCTACAATGAAAATAATAATAGCAATAATGGAATAGATACAATATATGCAAACCCAGTATCAAACCCAACCCCTTGATGGCAATCACGTCACCTCTGAAGCTGTGGGGCAGGAACCAGGACAGTCCCCGACTGGGCCCAGCAGAGGATGGGAGCTGTGCTGAGGAGCTAGATTCTGGTACCAGATTCAGGACACACCAGTCGGGATTGAAGGCAGAACTGACAGAGGCCTGCTCCAAAGAAGGGACCAGATGAGGACCCGAGAAAAGCTGGCAAAGCAGGCCAAGAGTGCAAAAAGAGAGACAAGACCCTCCTGATCCCTCAGCTTTATACTGAAGATGCCATATCTGGGTTGGAATCCCTCGTTGGTCAGTTTGGGATCACCTGTCCTGGCCACTCCTCCCTGCAGGCGCAGCATTTCATTTTCTGCACCCCTAGTTTGGTGCACAAGATCCAACAGTGGCCTTGGTCTGCACACCAACCCTTGGTACTAACACTAAACATGGAGTGTTATCACTGCCAGAAGCAGACACTGTCTGAAAACACACTGCTGACTTCAGACAGTGCAGTTAGAAGAACTGTGCTGAAAAGCAAAATCCCTGAACAGAATTAGTTCTGTTCCCACTGAAACCAGGACAAAATGACACAGCTTACCATTGTTACAGCAAGAAAACGTGAACATAAATCCATGGAAGGGGCAGCATACTTAGAAACCACCCCTCACAATTCTGTGGCTCTGCAGCATTACCAAGATGCGAGACGCTCTCGTGCTTGTTTCTTTACTGGCATAAAAGCTGCTAACTACCAGCAATAACCAATTTCCCCGGCATTATAAGCTTAAATAACACCTGACAGCACGAGTCCCTGCCAACGTGCCCACAGAGCAGCCGTGGACGTGGCTAATGGACTCACGCAGGGCACTGGAGGATACGCTGGAGTGTATTTCCACTTAACACCTATTACAAGGGGGAGGAAGGAAAGTTTATTATAATGTAACACGCGACATAAATATATGTCGGTTGTCATTCCGTGTGACATCAACTTTCATTTTACCTCGGGTTATTATTTAAGTAATAAATCCTAACAAGGTGAGCTTTATCATCCCAGGGAGCGTATCCGGGAGGTAGAGACACAAGGTGATGGCAAGAGCGCTCGAAACATGATAATTCCTGACAGCTGCTGCTTGAGCACAAGTTAAATTGAACAGTTTATCTCAGCATAAAGATGTTATAAGGTTTTATGTTTAATTTAAAAAAATTAACATAAAACCCAGAGAAAGCAGAGTTAGGCAATCTTTCACAAACATGACATACTACAATCACTGTATAAGCTGGATTAGTACTTATTACCATGCTACTAGAGAATTAAGCTGTTTTTAGACCACCAAAGAGCTTTAAATTGCAACTTTTGTCTCTGTAAGAGAAACCTATATTTAAAACGTCTGCTAAATTCAAATTAACAGCTACATCATTAACTTCCATCTCAGACAGCCTCCCCCCCCATTTCAACTGTTATTATGGTGTTATCTAGACCTATCAATGCTTCAACGTATAATATATACAGTTTAATATTGTGTGAATCCTCACAAACCCTGCGTCGAAGGTCACTTTTCTAATATGATGGCCCTAGCTCTCCTCTTAGAAATATCCCCAAGCATTTGACTGTGTTACAAATGACCTTCTTCCATAGAGCAGGACCATCAGACATGCAGTAGCCTCACTGCCCTGGAGGCTGGCCAGATTTCAGGGCCACCATCCACACAAGCTCCAGTCTTATGTTAAATTTGTGCTTAATCTAAGTAATTTAACTGGGGAAAGTTGGGGACAAGTCAACAGGGCAAAGCATCACAAGGGGTGATGGTTTTCAACTAAAAGAGGGAGATTCAGACTGGAGAGAAGAAAGAATTTTTCCCATCTTAGGTGGGGAGACCCTGGCCCAGATTGCCCAGAGAGGTGGCCACTGCCCCATCTCTAGAACCATTCCAGGGGAGGTTGGATGGGGCTTGAGCTGCAGATGACTCTGCTCAGCGCAGGGGAGTTGGACTAGATGATCCTTAAAGGTCCTTTCCAACCCAAAACGTTCTATGATTCCATGACAATAGTCCTTCTGACTTCTGAGGATCTTCTTGTGTGAATTAAGTTAATCATGTGCTTAATTCACACAAATATTCACGGGAAGGAAGCTAAGTGTGCTCACAGGTTCAGAGCTGTGATGTGTCCAAGGAACGTTCTGACCTTTGCTATTGTCTTCCCCATGATTTTACACCAAAGGACTGAAAAATCAGTAAAATACAGAACCCCTTTTTTTAATTACCAGCAGACAAAATGACTAATACAGGTTATTTTTATCAAGCAAATTATAAAAGGCGCTAAAGTATTTTTATTTTGCTTTATAAATCTTCCTTGTGTCACGTAACCATGATTTACTATTTTATGGCCTCGCCCTAAATCTTTCAATTAAATTCCCCTGCAACTTAACTAAAACCACATTTTGTCTTCCCCTCGGGAGACCACACAGGGCATATTTATGTATCTATGGATCTGGAGGCTAAACAATTCACCAGGAGCGTGGCACAAAGAGAGTTTAAAATGGCACCTGCCTTCTGCTGGAATATTCCCTCTGCTGGACAGAAGCTCTGGCCACACAGAGGCCCAATGACTACAGGCACTGTTTTTTGTCACAGTACAGGTCACCCAGCTCTTCCTGCAAAAGTAGAATGACTGCATAGTACAATCCTGCACTGCATGTGAAATACAAGACCATAAATCTCTGCTGAAAAACAACTACTTTCACAGTAAAATGAGTTTATGGTTGATGATCTGGCAGTCCAGAAAAAGAGGCACGAACACCCAGGTGCAGTATTACACTAAAACAGAGTTAGATTTAGATATTGCTACAAATACAAGTCTTTTAGGGGTAATGGATACTAAAACACCTGTTTGTTAGGCTGGCATTTAGTGAAGTGACATTCATCCAGCCTCCAGGAAGGCAGCAGGATGCTGGAATAAGAGTTCCTGAACCAGTTTAGAACTAACACCTTGAACACTTGGAGGCATCAAAATCCCACTGTACTTCTTACAAGGCACTGATGCTTTGTTCTTACACAGCTCCAAATTATATCTAATGAATACATTTATTTTACCTCACATTTCAACTGGGAAGCCTAAGAGCATACAGCAGTAAGTCTTAACCCCTCTGCTTTTTAGAGGCAAGAACAGTTGGGGTAAGAGTACTGAACACTGCTCTGCTATGTTGGCTTCCTAAAGGTCAAGGAGAAGACAAGAAGTATGAACACAAACAGATCCACCTTGTGAAACAAGGGCTTCAAAGACGATGGTGTCTTCAAACTGCTCAAGATCACCCCTGAGGGCTTTGGTTCCTCCATCATACAATTTCCTTGATTTCAACCCAGCAATCCAAACAAGTCCATGGATTTGGCTTGAAGTTATTTTTCAAATGTAAACTGCATATCAAATAGCATTATTAATGCCTGGAATGTTAAACAGACCAGTTATTTTTGTTTATTATTAAGCACAATTTCATATGATCAACATGCAGAAGTTGCATTTTTATCACTAGACCAAGAATATACAAATTGCAGTCAGATAGAAAATGCTTTTCCATTTCCCATTAAACAATAGATGACTGAATTTCTGAACAATAAATACTAATAAGTGATAATGCATGACAGTATAAGGTATAATAAATAATTAACAATATTTTTTGACATGGAATGTACAAATGTCAAAAATGCTTATTGATATTATAATATATACCTCATGAATTAAGGTTTTCTAGATAGAGAATAATTTGAAATGTTTATAGAAATAATTAAGTCTTACTATTTTAACATTCTTTATTTTTCAGAACAAATCACAAGGGTTGTCATGCCTTTCATCTTAATTAGGCCATGTGTTTGTCTTATTTATTTCTATGTACTTTCATAAACGTTTACAAATATTATTTGCAAAGAATTTTTTTTCCCCCTCTTGCTGTAATTACTCCATGTACATATAGTACACGGTGATAAATATTCATGGCTGCAACCCATTCAGCAGTGTTGGATTTGGGGTTTGCCTTGTATGCTAAAATACAGTAGTAATGAAGAGTTTGTTTGGAACTCTCACATATATATATATATACACACACACACACACACACACATACACAAAAGGATTAGAGGTATATTTTCATTTTAAAATACATCCTTCCCAATTTCATAGTATATTATTAGAGTTGAAATTTTGGTTCCTACTACCAAAGGCCTTAGCTATGTTTTCCAAAAGAATTTACTGCCCAGAAATCAATTGGGATTTTCCCCTTCTTCAAATATATCAGACCCCAAACCAAACTCTAAACTTGTTACATGCACATCTGCTATGGAACACAGCTGGAGTAGCAGGGGATTGTGTTTCTAGCCCCCCACTATCACATGTCCCACCCTTTCCTGTATCTTCTCATGCCACCCAGACTTTCAGCCCTGTTATGGTAGAATTTTTGAGAACCTCCTGTGTCAACCTGCTGACCCCACTGATGTTATCCAGGCAAAACCAGAATTAGGCTGAAGCTGAATAATAGCAAATCTCCCGCATTTAAAATAGTTCAGGTTACATAAAAGCATCATTTCATTTGGAAATTATTTTGGGCTCTCTCTCGATCCCTTCCTACCCCTCTGAATCTTTATTTCAGCCAGTTGATCAGAATATTAACCCCAATTCTGAGGTCAGATCCCCAGAGACTGCACTGGTGAAGAACTAGCCTTAAACACTCATCACTATTTTTTATTACCTTTAACTCAAAAGGATAGCAAAAAGGATGGGAAAACAGTGAATTAAACCCACTTTTCTATTTAACACCAAGAAGTAAGCTTGAAAAGAAACTCATAAGACTTTTAGACTTTTGAGGTGGGTTGTATTTTGTTTGGATTGCTTTGGTTCTTAGGCTACAACACTGAAGCTTCTTGAATTTTTTTAAGTCTGTGGTACTATTTTTTCCCCTGATTTGTAATTAAATTTGGCTTCAATTAATTACTGACAGATGCACATTTTTCCATCAGTGGGCAGACTGTTCACCATGGGCTACATCGTCCTCTCTGCTTCCATGGAGGGAGAGGTCGAGTCCAAGCAGCTACAGCTGCAGTGATGGGGGGGGGGGGAAGAAGAAAGCCATGAAACCAGATCATCTTCCTCACTCTGATTTCATCACTAATAAATAATAAAGTGGAGACATCTTATTAGAGCAGAACATAAGGAAATCAGAATTACCCACTAGTGAAAAGCAGCCTTTGCTGGAAAGTTTATAGAAGACGTACAGACTAACTCTGCTCAAATATATGGTGGGATGGAATAAGATAAAAGAAGCAAGAGGAAAACAAAAATACATCGTGTCTGAAGCAACAAATTCACCAAATATGCAGAACATGAAAACACTTAAAAAAAACCAACTTATAAAACTGATGTTCTTGTCTATTAAATAGCATTTAAATAGTTATTGCTTCTTAGTTTTCAGTCTGCAAATTCATTTCACTGGGTATCTCTTCCAACTGGAAAAAAAACCCCCAAACATATCAAATGACTGGTATGAAAAATCCAAGAGGCTGCAGCAACACGGAGAAGTCCTAAGACAACACATAACAACACTAGTTTTCAGTAGCAAATCTGAACAACACCCTTTGAGAACCATTACTTCACATCATCTGGTGTTAGTTTGGATTCGGGATGACACAGCAAAGACTGTCAACATCATGGGCATATGGACCTCACTGCAAGTCAGACGGATTTATCCCACTGAAGGGGAATCAAACTCAGTGCAACACAGACCCACCAACATAAATGAGTTTTCCTTGAAAGAGGTTTATAAGACCAGATGCTCAACTACATGAACTGCAAAGTGATACAACTGATCATTTTCCTTAACTTTAAAAAGTTTTGGTGAACTCAAAACTCAAATATTCTCCCAGTTTTCAGGTTTACATCTTTTATGGTTTAAAACAACGTAAATAACACTTATTTTGGCACAGCTGAAGAGATGATGACCGGGGTCTTCACAGACTGGTTAGTTTCACATTTCAAGTGCCCCAAAAATCCTTTTTCCAAAGCATTTCAGGCTATTTTGTACGTTGCTTTATGCACCTTAGTAGCTAAATGCCTTTTATAGAATTTGATGAGCATTGTTAAAAGGAACTTAGTTTTCTCATCAAATAGATTTCACATTTTTCTAATACCCCATATCTCTGATTTCATCTCACACAATCTATAAAGCTCAAGCCCTTTAAAAAATATTTTTTTTTTATGGAAACTCTTAGCTAATCCCCCCCCAAAAAAAACCCTCCCACTCTAGAGATCGACCCAAGGCATAAATACTGCCTAAGAATGGAGACCTCAGGAGAAGTGGGATTCAACCCAGGAAACTAATACAGTCCTCGAAAAAACTCAGACTGTCATAAAACCTGAGCAGCTGGCAACTCTGTCACCATGAAGTATCCATATGGAAGACCGAGATGTGTCAAACTACCCAAAACGAGTTTGGATAGTGCAGAAGATGGAATAAATAATTCAGTATCTTCAACACTTTCAACAGCAGGTAGTAGATATGCTACCTGCTTCCACAACGTGCCAAAATGTAACATGCGAGTGAGAGAATCTGAGTATCTCCAACCTGTTTTCAGGAGGATATTTTGCTCGAGGAACTTCTCTTTTTAGAGGCATATGATCCGTATCAGATGTTTGTCAGGAGCAGGCAGCACTACAGAACATTAGGAATAACTTAAGAGATTTTTAATATACATTCACAAAGTTCATACTCCTTCATATACTTATATTAAAAAAGAAATCTTAATCCAATATTGAAAAAAAAAAAAAGAAAAAAAAAGATAACTGCAAGTATTTATTTTTCTCAACTGTCCTTCACTCTTCTGTAATATCTGTTGCTGCAGCACAGTGGGAACTTTCCTGCCTTTAATACAAACTGAGCAAACTACTCTGTGTGATCAGTGAACTGGCAACAGGACAACAATTTAAATGTTTCTGCTCCGTGTTCATGCAATAGCTCAACTACAAAACTACACTGTGCAAGGTCAATCTGCTTCCTTCTACTCCTGTAAGAAATAGTCACACCTTAATGCCTAAATGTACATCACTTAGAGAAGACAGAGACACTTCTGTTCGCCAAGAAAATTAAAATAAGATTATTTAATGTTTAAGAGTCTCCAGACCTGTATGTGGAGGACCAAACCCCTACGCACATGGAGATATTTATCAACGAGCACCAAAAACCCAGGGATAGCAAGCAGACCTATATGCAACAGCATATCAATAAGGAAAAATGTCAGTCTTCGTGTATTACACACTATTTTCAGCCACTACACTTTCTGATTAGAACATTTTTTCACTCTGAAAAGCCGACACCAGCTACCAGATCTGAATGATTACACCGAAAGGGCTGAATGACCGACTGAAGTGAGATTTCAAAGAAGTGAGACAAACACTCTCCTAAATTCAAGAGCTGCCAAACATATTTCAGCAGACTTTCAAAAAATAATTGTTTTGTCTGTTCTGAATTAAGCTTTAAGTGCTTTAAGAGAGGTTTCTCTACAAACATGGCTAAAGATCACAAAGGGGAGCATTTGGGTTGAATGTAACCCTTCAGTCGTGCATTTATTAAATAAAACTTGCATCGTGTCTGGCATAGACCATAAGCTGGTTTAGTTCCATTTACATAACGAACGTGAGTATTGATCCTTTCAGTTCACGTCTTATCCTAACAGGTTTCTATTTATAATACCACCAGTGAAAGGAAAGGAATAAAAGAGTCTCAGCTCTGCAGCTTGGGTAAGGAAGTTTGGGGGCTCCTGACATGGGGCGTTAAGGGACCAACTCAAGAACAGAGGCAGAGGATTCAAAGAAAAAGAAAATGAGCTAAACTAACTTAAGTGAGAGAACCTGACAGTTCTGAAGGTGAAGCCTTTTGCCTGTTTCTATTCTCCAGCTCCTGGCTGAGACTTCTGCACAGTTGGCAGATACAACAGACATTTACTCTTTGGTCAACTTGTACAACATGGATGAGTTGCCTGAGTAAGCAAATCAAACCCCAACGTTTCAAACTTTGGAGATTTTTTTTTTCTTCCCCCCACATGGAAAAAAATCTAATAATAAAATAATAATAACACTTTTAGGCTTCCAGACATGTTATAAATCATGTTTTCCCAACACTTTCCATATGCAGCTATGGTATCCTGAAACTTCTGACTTCCTTTAGTCATTAAATTAAGCACCCAGTGCTGAATGCCCATTATTCCCCAGTAACATGCAGGAGAAAGTCAGGCCTCTGGGTTTGAAGTCATACATAACAAAGCCAGAAGAATACACACACTAGATGCTTTCTAATCTTTAAGATTAAGAAACTGAGGCCAAAGCTTGCTTATCAAGGGCCACAAAGCAAGCCAGGGACACAGTGAGAACTCAGGAGCCCAAGCAAGAGTTGAAGATAAGTGAGTGTCACGGACTAGTGATGTAATCAACTATGTTATCTTAGAGACCCTGCTCACCACAGTACCTGCCAGACATCCTGAAACAAAAAGATATCATCGTGGGACCATACGTGGTGATACAGTATTTTCAGATACCATATTTTCAGGCACAGATAGGGCATGTATTTGGACGTATATTTGCATGCATGTGCACACAGACATACACACGCACACAGATAACCTGCATATATCCATTTATTTTCTCCACTTCTACCAATTCCACCATAAAACTGAGAAGCACTCAGAATTAAGCTGCATAAACAGTGGCCAGGAAAGTTGTTGACAATGGCCAATTTCTTACTTAGAAAAGAACTTGCATCTCTCCGTCACAGAGAGCTAAAATCTGTTTGCAGGAGCTGGCCAACGAGCTTTCTTATCTTCAAAAGCTGAGCAAAGTGAAATAGCCCTGGTCAAGGGCTCTAAATAAACCCATTTTTCCAGGGTTGCCTTTTTGGACTACACATAAAACCTTTCAGAGGCTCCTGAAAAGGAGACTTTACTCAAGCTGTTTGTTAAGATGACCGGAGATGTTCTTTGGAAAGTATTTCCAAAAAACGTTCTGGAGCACTGGTAGCTGTACAATCATATGGGATTAATTTTCTGTATATATCTCTATATATTGCTGGAAGAAACAAATTAAGTTTAAAATTCAAAGATCTTTATACAGTCCTGTGCTCTTAGGTACAAATATTTAAATAAGCTCTACTTCCTGTCAAACAGTGAAATGGATATTAAATTATATGAAATTATTATAAATACAAGCAGTAAAACTTCTCTTCTGCTTTCTCTGAGAGCTCCAGCACCTTGGTATTTCTTGCACTGAGGATAAAAGACAATTTTATATTATCTGTGATATAAATTCCTGTTTCTATTAAAACACTAAGTGTGTGCTGGATGTATATGTGCATGCCCAGAAGCCTGTGCCAGAAGCCATCTCACAAACATCCCTCATAAGGGATGACTCTACAAACTGGCTCAGAAAAACAGTATTTATTTACCATGTTCCTTTCCCAAGCATCTTGTGATGATTTCAGGATGTCAGACATTCATTCACCTTTATTCTCCTCTTAAAAAGAAATCAATCAATAAACAAACTCCACAGAAGGAAGGAACTTAACCATTCCCCAACTGAAACATAAACCATGCCCCCCAATTAAGCAACCACCATTTGTGGTGGAGCTGCCCCAATCTGCTGGCACACCAAGAGGGAGAAATGCTCCTCTTAACTTCATACATGTTATTAAAAGGAAAAAAAATGTAGTTAGTATGTAAAAGAAAGGGGGGAAAAAAAAAAAGGTGGAAAATCTCCCTCTCTGCTTCTGATGCAGGTCCCACGGGTTTATCTGATGGGAAAGAAGCAATCTGGTAGATAAACTATTAAAATAGTTTTTTTCCTTCTATTTTGCTCCTGCATATGAGCTGAATGAACAACATCAATGGGGAGGAAGGTACTAGTGAAAAAATGCCATGCCAGAATTCAATCCATCAGTGTGATGCAGTGCAGTGTCCTGAGCAGTCCCACTGTAGAGCTCCTTAGGGCTACTGTTTCAAGTAAAAATTAAACAAGACTGCACAGGAACAGCTCAAGATTGACATTTTCCAGCTTTGTGTCATGTTACATTATATTTGAATGAATATCAACTTTTTTTACAAGAGAATGAGGGCTATAAAAAAAAAAATCCTGCTAAGAAATAAGACTTAGGAGAAGCAAGAGAGCCACTCGTGTTGAGTATTATCAAAGAATTGGTAACAATGTCTTTAATAATATACCATCTACCTTCTTTTTGTTGCGAGATGAATGTGAAAAATGCTTATTGTTCTACTAGTAATTTCCACCCGACTTTTCTCGGGTTGTGCATATAGGTCTTTGCCATGTTCATGTCACCAGACTCGCTGGATGAAGCCCAGGAGCTGCTCTCCCAACCACACAACCTTTGAGGTTCAGAGGGCTCATGTTTACTGAACGGATACAGCCCCAAAACTTCAGAAGGGCTCTTCAAAAGTATGGGGGGGTCAATTACATGGCCAAGAGACACTTGAATCCCACCTGTTGTGCCATAATTATGGCCTTGCTTGTGAGCAGCTAGA
>JAOEGS010009380.1:0-20688 GCA_025447755.1 Corythornis vintsioides
CCAGTTTGCACCCATTGCCTCTCATCCTGTCATTGGATGACATTGAGAAAAGTCTGGCTCCATCCTCTCTACACTCATGAAAAGACAAAAATTAGCAGCAACTAAGATGAGACTTGTCAGGGCTCAAAAACACCCACTCCCTCTGCCACAGTTCACTTGATGAGTAGCAGAGAGCCATAACTGAAACCTAGCTCAGCAGCAGCAGGGCAAATATTTGCCATCTCTCCAAGCAGATCCCTCTTGATGTCCAAGCTGGTTCCAGCCCAACTCCTGGCTGTTAGCTGGTGAGACATCATAAAACCTCAGAAGCAACAGTTACCTCCCATGCAAACAAGTACTTATTAACATCTTATAAGGTCTGAAACAGCTGAAATCCTGTATTCTTTCTGAAGTAAGCACACACAGGCACAGAGAGCTTTAGTTATCATTATCATTACTGCTGATAGCCAGGTGCATTAGGGCACCTACTGCCAGCTGATTGCTGCCTGCCTTGGAGCCTCTGCTGGAACCACAAGAGGTTGACTCACCCTTTCTCTTCTTATTGGACTTTGCTCTTCCTTCTCCTGAGTATTTGAGGTCCACATCAGCATTACAAGGTTTTACTTTGCTGCCTTTTTTTTTTTTCTCTCTCTTTTGAAAGGAGTATTTTCTTTCTTGCATGGGGTCCTGTGACATCTGAATGGTCAGAAATGTCACCAGATCAGTTGCAGCTCCAAGCTCTCTTGAAATTTTGGGGATGAAAAAAATCTATTTGTTTCAGTCAAATAACCCAGGACCTTTCTCTTGGACTTAATTCATATAAAACAGGTTTTACTTTCCCTCTCCTGTGCCATATCAAAACACAGCAGTGAAACCCAGATCTGCTGCACACTGGAGCATCCCTGTGCAGCACAGCAGAGCTGTGAAGGGTCCCAGTGCTGAAGGGCCCCTTTAGGATATTCCATAAAATAAATAAGTATAATTTCCAACTAACATTCCAGGGATTTCCTGCTATTAAGCTGTTCATTGGTTGACATAGCAATGTCAAGAGATCAGTTTTAATTATGGCTCTAGGTGCCAAATATTTTAAGCTCAGAAAGATGTTGACCAGATTGTCAGAGGCAAATAACACTTGCATTTTGCACTGTGCTTGCTCAAGTACCTAAATTACATCCATGGCAAATATCACCCAAGTTTAAAAGGTTGCTCTTTACCATAAACATTGGATTTGTATCTGCAATAGAGATCTTTACAGCTAACTGAGAGGCAGCTTTTTCTCTGAACTGAGCCACAGCTGACTGAGGCCCCCTTCTTTTTCATGCAGCACCTAATTGTCTTGGGAAAAAGAACCTGTTTATCAAGTTAAACAAAACAGCTGCTCTGCAGAACAGACCAATAAAACAGGATTTGCATGAGGAGCTATGGGACATTGGTTTAAGCTGTTTGTCCCTTTTTAGGAAAGTATTATTTTTATCAGGTTTTTCCCCCTATTGAAAAGACTATTAATTACACTGTCCTAAATTAGGGACTACATTGTTTAATATGGCTTAAAAAGGAGGTTTATAGATCATGTGGCCACAAGGGTTCATTTGGGTCTCAGTAATTAATAGAAATGGATAGCAGCCATTCATGACATGCTTTTGTTTGACCTTTTTGCTCTACATTTTGGACCACTTTGAGGATGTTTTATGTAATCTCTTCAAAAAACTGACCTTCATTGCCCTCTGCTGGCTACATCATTTACTCATTGCACATAACTGAACAAACTGGGATGTTAGCTGAGCAAGTTGGGGGACACCCTAAGAGAGCAGGATGAGGTAGGAGCTGTCTCAGGGATTGCCAGCAGTAAAGCTGTGGTCTAGCTCTGACATCTACTGCATCCATGTTAATGAGCTTAATGCATAATTACCTACAGGTACACTACAGCAACCACACTACCACTTAGGGCACAGACATCAGCTTAAAACCAGAGTGAATATTCCTACAACAAAAACAGATTTTTGAAAAAAAAAAGTTGTATTAGATCAAGCTTGTACATTCGAGCCTGCTCTGATAATCCAGCACAAAAGGCAGCCATTGTACTTTACCAACATACTTGAAAAGACTTATTTAATACCTGCATTTCAAACCATTTTATTTTGGGATCATTGGGAAAAAAATAGTCAGTTTCTGCCATATCATAACATATCAATTGGTGCTTCACAGGAACTGTTGAGGAAGCACAGCAGAATGACACCTGCCCAAGGTTACTGCTGTGGATTTTGTGTCATGTCAGCAGCAAATGGTAACCACTGGTAATGTGATATTTGTGAAACGTGGGCATGGGCACAAACCAGTATCTTACAGATGCATTTCCATGAAACCAGGGAATCTGAGAGTTGATTGGTTGTCAGGGGCAGCTGAGGGACCAGAGCTGAAGTAATCACTGAAGCAGACAGAGCTCATCTTTCCACCTTAGCACTAAAGGGCATGCATAGCAGGTTAAGTGCACTGGAGGAGTATGGACATTTGCAGTGCAGTTCTCTTTACTTACACCTATTTCTTGAGTAAGTACAAAGTTGCTGTGCCTCCTTTCATGAGCAGCTAGTTCACTAAACACAAACTCTCCTTTCATACACTCTCCATGTGCTTGGCAGGTGTGGCTCACACATGCTGTAGGAAGCTGGCTCAGAGAGTCATGAAAATCCCCTTTCTCACAGTGATAATGTAGCTCAAGACTCTCTGGCTCTTTTAGTTTTCAGCTGTATCTTTTTCTTTCAAAATTGTTCTCAGACAATGCTTTTGCCAAATATAAGTTGGCATATTTGGCAGGGCACTATGTAAGCTTTTTTTTTCACCAAGGAGGAGGATTGTATTACAGAAACTGAACCCTATAGATAATTTATGTAAGAAAAAACAAGATTTAAAATGAGGAAAAGAGAACGTTCTGGGAGCATTGAGTTTTCAGCAATTAGATCAAACAAAAATCACAGTGTAGTGGATCTGGCAAAGTGGAGTGGAGCTGTCTTTGTGAAAGAAAGAATTGCCTGGAGAAGTGGGTATTTCTCTTATTCTACCTGAGCTCCCCTTCAAACCCAGCAATGATAATGTCCTGTAGTTTTCTTTGAAGTGGTTTTGAGACAGGGCTGAGACACAGGGCTGCATCCATTTTCCCACAGTTCATCAATGCTGTCAATAACTTTCAGGCCAGTTACTGAAAACTCTCAAATCTCTGCTAAATCTGCTTGGTAAGACAGGATTTTCACATAAGATCACAGACTTCCCTGTGCACAAGAAAGTAGGGAAAGTCCCCTCTGTCATGTAACATTGGATACATCATTTCCTTTGAAAGAAAGGTGGGGAGATTTCAATTCTATTAACATCACCTTCCACTAAAGATTTGATACAGCTCCTTAGTTCCCATCCCTTATTCATCATCATTGTTACTTATACCATTTGCAATTAGTGGAAAATACTAGAATAAGAAGAAAACTACACTTTTCATTGGAGCAGATGAGCCTAGAAAGAAGAGAGCCTGTAAAAGACCTTTCATGCTTTCCAAACTGCAATATGCTTCTAGTCAGTGTTCTACACAATCAAGGTGCAAAAGTTTAAACTGATTCCCTCTGGTGTAATTTGGCTGTTAAATCCACACATCCTGAAGTAGAAAACAGCTGTGCTAGGTCCCGAGAGCTGCATGTAGCTACAAATGGGAAGTATTGCTCTACCTCACAGACTCCAGATGGTGACTTGCAAGTTTATCTGTCTGAGGGTGAGTCAAAGTGAACAGCACAGTGTGGGCAGAGAAAGTCTCCTCAAGCTGAGGTAACACTGAAAGTGGCTACAGTCAAAATTCTTACGTATTACAGTGGTTTTCCACCTTGACTCATCTGTCTGTCTGTCTTGCCATGACTGTGTATCTGCTTTACAGAGCCCAGAAGGGAATGCTTCCTGCCACACACCTCCTGGGCTTGAAAACAAACATACAGCATGACCTCACACTTCACACCCAGTACAAATTAATCCTTTGAAATGATATCATTAAAATGATGTTCTCCTGAAGGTTGTTATGAAAGGCAGATGTTGCACAGCTAAGCAGCTGTCCAGTCATCTGACATTTTGTCTTTACATAGGATTTTGGATACTGACTGAAGTTAAATGTCAAAATAAACTACGATACGCTCGGGGATAAAATAATGATGATGAAAACATCTTGAAGAGTTAAAAGTAAAGCATTCACACTCCCAGGAGATAAGACAGATATACCATAAATCCTTAGCTGTCATTAGAACCAAACATTAGAGTATCTGTCCTGTTCACGAGGACCCACAGAAATGGGAAATGTAATTTCTGAATAATTATCCCTTTTTCTGGGCTCTACTGACTTTACCAAGGCATTTGTAAAAATGGCCCCACCTTCATCAGACCAAAGGCAGAGGAAAAACTGGTTTTAACAAGATTAATACATGTCAGGAGGGGTTCTCAATAGGATCCTAAGGAACTGATTAAAAAGAAGAACAACTTCTTTTTAAATTATTATTCAATCTGAATTTTCTAATGATACCCCATGGCTTTTTCCCATTCTACATTAGTCTGAAATGAAATATTCAAAGGATCTTGTCATGAAAATATCTCCTATAGAATAATGAAAATCTCTGCTTCCATCTAAAAAGCAATATGAGCTTGCTATTCATTAAAACAACAGACAACAAATGAAGTTTCCATGCAAGTTCTGAGAAAGGGACATGTAAACTCTTATTTATCTCTCTCTTCTCTCTTTTGATGTCATTCTTATATTCATCAAAGAAAGGCAGAAACAAATTTTGTTGAAGATAATGAGTCTGAGGAAAAGTTTCAGAAAGTTCTGGCTTCTCTTTTAACAAACACCAAATCAACAACACAACATCAGCTCATGAGAGACCCTATCCAAAACCAGTGAAATCACTGGGAAAGCTCCCAGTTGGCTTTAACTGAATCCACAAAAGCTCAATTACAGATGCTTAAAATATTTTTCAGTGAAACTGGGATAACAACAGTGAAATTGTCTTGGGACCACTTGCTTTCATTTATGTACTTTTCTCTCTTTGGTTGAGATGGCTGTGAAGTAATGTATTTTTCATCTCACCCATCACACACATTTTTTAACCCTTCTTTTACTGGAAAACAAATCCAAGAAACAGCACTAAGCAAGGAAGGGTTCAAGAAAGCAACACAGCAGTCAGATCAGAGCTGGCCTACCTGGAAAGCTAGATGCCTGCTAGAAGTAGAGGGCAAATGATCCCAGAGGATGGGCAGCTTAGCCAGTTCTCTCATGTTCTTGGTTGTAGCAGCAAGTAACTACATTCTCATGTGGTTTGGGTTTGGTTTTTTTTGTTGCCCACAAATTGATTTGAAGTATGCAGAAATTGTACTGCATGGAAAAACTTTCAGAAATAAAATAGAAAATAGATTTCAAACAAATATTGCATTTAAGCAGAAAAAGAAAACATCAGCCATTTCTTGGTCAGATGCAGGTATACTGGGAATATGCATGATCACCCATGACAGCCTGCAGAGTTCTCCCTCATTATTCTTTTCCTCATACATCCATTCAATTTTCTGAAAAACATTAAAATACTCACAGTGCCTCTCCATCTGACATTGTAATACATGGAATATCAACTTGCTGAGCTTCTGGGTAATTCCTCTTCAATGGAAAACACCATACATAGGAGACTGATCTGCTCTCAACAAGGGAAACATACCTGCAGCAACATTAAACTTCTAGCTCCCTAAAGCCTCCAGACACCTACAGAGGCTAAACTTATTTGGGTGCACTTAACCATTCTCTTATTTAAAAGGAGGGGTTTATCAGGTGGGTTGTTGATGCAGGTGTCAAGGTGTTGATAGTAGAGAGGCTGCAGGTGTGGGCCTTATGAGAAGCAGAGAGAGGCACAAGAGGGACACAGGTGGTTCCAACCAGCTCCATCAGACCCAGCACCTGACACATCTGAGCCCATCAGCCAAGCTTGTAGTGCCTCTGGGAAAACATATTTAAGAAAGGGCAAAGATAGCACCCTATCAGTAATGAAAATTTACTGTAAAATGAAAAAGTATCATGAATGCTGAAGTATAGGAAGGAGGAAGAAGTCTAAGTACTAGAAGAGATACTTCTCTGGAGCCTGTGGAGGATCCTGTTCTGATGTTAGTGGGTGTTTTCTGAGGAAACAGCAGTGTATGAAGACATGCAGGAGCTGGTTTATCTGAAGGACTACAGGTTGTATGAAGGACCTATGCTGGGGTAAAGGGAAAATTGTGTGGAGGAAGGAGCAGCAGAGAGGAACTGTTGTGGGCTGAGCACAACCTCCCATTGTCTCTCTTCACTGCCCTGCTTAGAGAGGAGGTATAGGGGTTGGAAACAAAGGAGTGAAGCTGAGTGTGGGGGAAAAATAGGTAAGTAGGGGGAAATGTTGCTTTCATTTTTGGTCTTTCTTTAGTTAAATATGTTTTAACTGGCACTAAATTACAATAATTTTCTTCAAGACTGGTTTGCCCAAGATTGTAACTGGAAGTGACCACCTTGCCTTCATCTCAACAAACAAGCTTTTAAATCTTATCTTCTTCATCTGTAATGTTGAGGAGTGGAAGTGAGTGTCTGGATGCTGGCCATCAACACCCTACCATAGCTGTGTACCTTTCTGTTGCTACTGGCTATCACTTGCATTGCCTTCCTTACTGTCCCAACATTAATTCCTTTACACAAGATGTTTCAAGTATGCCTATATCAGTCTCTGCCTTTCTCTAAAAGTTAATGATTTTGTAAACTAAAACAGTAAGAAGCAATCTAAATAAATACAGTAATTACATCACTGCTTCCTTCTTTCTTTTCAATTCATATGAAATATTGCATGCTATTCTGCTATCCCCTCAAGAACAGGCTCTAGACTTGTGTTTAGCATTACTAAACTCTAGTCTCCTTTTTTTTTTTTAATAATCCAAATGCTTTAATTAGAAAAATCTTTGAGTCTTGAGAAGAAATTTACTATGTGTCAGCAAATGAATTGATTTTACTCGAGTGTATAACTATTTATAGTTGTAATTTACTGTATCCAAGCATCCTATTTGTTTTGCTAACTACTGATGCACGTTTATCAAGCACATTTGCTGAGATCTCTGCTTAATAACAGTGCTCCTGAACAGAGCTGGGAGTTGGGAAGCTCTGGTGGTCTGCAGTATCTGAAGACATTATACCCACAGAAATCGGGACAGGGGGATTCTCAACTTTCCTACCACACTCAAAAAATCTATCACACCAGGAAAATCAATAGCAGCTACTATAAATATATATATAATAACTCTGATTAATGGTTAAAATGTGACATTAAAATTGACAGATTTAATTAATACTTTGAAAAGCAAAATATCAAAGTTACAGACCAATATCGAGAAATGTTTTCCAGATGTGAGGCATTGGATGTATGTGAAGCAAGTGGTTAATCTAATATCATTAAATAAATGATGCAAGTTAATAAAACAAGGGTTCACAAGAAATCTACTTTTAAAAAATATTATTATTGATATAAGTTGGTCTTAAGTAACCTACCTTACATCTTAACCTTTACTATAGAAAAGATGAAGCATTAGCAAGATGTTCAAACATTATAAATATGTTCATACAGGAAATGCAGTAGTACATTAACTTTGAAAGTTACTTTCTCAATCATTTCTTCACTAATATAATTTTTTTTTTTTAGTAATGATGATAATCAAAGGAGACAGATACATTTCCTCAGTAGTGATGATCCCAGAAGCAGTCCATCTGCCTACGTGCACAGTTACAAAAGCTATTTTTAATTAATTTTTTTCATCTTGCACAGGGTTATGTAACAATACTTGAAGGATAAAAGAAAATATTCTCCCTTCTAGCCCTGTCCAGAGCTAAAGGAAATGCAAAGCCTGACCTTTGCCTGTTGTGCAACTGACTGCATCTCCTGAGCTTTCCTCAACCTACCAGTTTGTTCTGCAGTGTGCTGTACCTGCAGTGCTCGTGTGATGTAGAAGAGAAGTGTGGCATGGACTTCACCAGCCACCAGCTTAAGGTCTCCTCCACATCACAGTTGACTTCACCAGTGTAGGATGAAACTCATAGTGAAAGAAACAGGACATGGCTAGAGACTGGGGAACACTAGCCCTGTGCTGTGTTCTAGTTTGGTGGTATCACAGGCGCCTGTGAGTTGGGAGTGTTAAGTATAAAATAATGTGGCAGCTAGGAGAGCATAAAGAAAGCTTTGAACCTTTTCTTCATTCCAGGCTTCTTTTGTGTGCAGTTTGGATAGACCCAGAGAGCTGGCTTGGATAACCTGTGTTTGGTTAACCTAGACCATATTTTTTTTAGAATTAATTACTACACATTGAGAAGAAATAGAACAGTTCTGTTATTTCAACTCCACATTTAGATATTATGAGTCTGTTTTCTGCATTAATTAGGCATGTCTGTGCCAATCACAGCTGACCAGCAGAGTACTGGCACCCTGGCAGTGAAATCTGGCTGGAGTATTTGACATTTTTATTCTCCTCCTCTACTTTCAAGACCTTCCCTTATTTTTACTCCTGTTTTCTCATGTCATAGTTTTGTCCAAACATTCCCCTGTTTATTTTTCATTGATATAATCTCTCACTGATCTTACAAATATTCATTATTTGCTGTGTGTAATGATTAAGAAATAGGAGACCAGATTACATTATTGTCACTATTGCACAAATGAGTAAAATTCAGACACACTACTCACTGGAGACATTGTTCATGGTATTTTGATAAAAAGCTAACCATATAATGCTGCAAAGGATGAAAATATGCAAATGAAGACTAGTATAGCTGTAAAAACACATAGACCAGGTACTTAATTCAAGATTACTAGTTCTGATACAATTCCTTACTTTTTTTCCATCTAATACCTACATTTGTAATGCATTTCTCCCAGTTAGTTTAGTAGTTTCATTTATATCCACTGAGGTTATTTTTTCCAGGTTTTTCTGTTCTTTGGCAGGTTAAAAATGCTTTTGAGATTCAACTCCAGGATAAATTCTGGTAGATTATTTTTTTTTCCAGATCTCTTTTTTTCATATGTTTCTATGAATACCAGACACATATAAACGTATCAAAAGTAGTTTGTAAGAGTTGCTTACAGATTGTTCCATGGACAAAAAAACCCCAACTGTTTGGTTCTTCTCATACCCAAGAACTTTTCCTTCCTTGAGGGCATGGTTGTAAAAACAGAAGGTTTATGGATGTAAAATTGCAGGCTTGAGCTTTAGATCTTCAATTGTGAACTGTTAAATCAAACCAAGAGTTTGCCTGTAGGTCCCTGCCTGGTTTTAATTGTGTAGTCTTATGCTGTGGTTGTCCTAACAATTTCTGCTTTTCCACTCTAAGTATTCCTGCTTGTTGTTTGAGTGAAGAACTAGATGTGCTTTGTTCTAAGCCTAATTTAACGTTATTATCTTTCTGAGATGTCATGAAATTCAAATAGAAAAAAAGGAAAGTCCTGAATCTGGAATGAACTAACCCACTGCAGTGGGGTGTTCTGGAGGCTGACCAGCATTAATAGCAGCTCTGCTGAAAAGAAATGGGGTCTTGCTTGACACTATGATCAACGTGAGCAGGCAGTGTGCCCTGGCACCAAAAATGGCCAACAGCATCCTGGGCTGAAAAGTAAGAGTCCTGCTACTGGTTATTCCCCTTTACTTGGCACCTATTGGACCACATATGTAAACCTGCATATCCCCAAACACATGGAAGATGAAGATAGACTTTAACAAGTGTATTAGCAAGATGTATGAACAAGACACCACCAACATAGGCAAGAGCTGGAGCAAATGTTGTGTAAGTAAGAGCTGGAGAATTTGGGCTTGATGAGCCTGGGGAAGAGATGTTTTAGGGCTGACCTAACAGAAGCCTGCCAGTGCCTGCTGGGAGGTTAGAATAAGGGGCCAAGCTTTTCACTGGGGGGATAATGGTTGTAAACTGGATCACGGAAGGTTCCAACAGGACTTAAGGAAAAAAAAAATATCTGAAGATAATTAAGCATTTAATTAGGTTATCAAGAGAAGTAATGGAATCCCTTTCCTGGCAGATTTGCAAGACCCAACTGGACAAAACCCTGAACTAAATTCAGTGTAAAATCTGCCTTGAACAGGAGATTGGACTAGAGCCCTCCCAAGGTCATTTCTAAGTTTAATGTTTCTATATTGAAACACTACCAACATATTTGGAGTCAGTTAGAAAACAGGAAATAGATATATCTTAAAATAATCGAAGAAAACATTGATTTATTTTTTTTTTTCCATTTTTAAAAGCATGTTTTGAAAGAAGTCAAAATAGCATGGCCTGCCAGCAAGAAAGTTTTATGAAGATGAGAGGATGATACAAGAAATTGCTAGGTTTTAGAGCATCACCCTGTTACCCAAATGCTATCTCATCACTGTAGTTATTTTGGTCCTCATGATACCCTTCTGAAAGTGTCCTACTAAAACGTCTTGTGTAGTACTATTCCTGTTCCTGTCATGACCCAGCTTTTGCCTATGATTGCTTTTTAGTCTGGTGGACATTGTCAATCTAAGAGACCTCCATTCGATAAGAACACAGGGTGAACTTTTTGTCTGTGAGGATAGGTCAATTTTGGCAGTTGATTCCTCCAGAGGTTTCTCCACTGTGCTCTCTCCCTGTTGTCCCCAGCTGAAACACACAGGGCAAGTTTTCCTGCACACAACTTTACCACATGTGTCCATAGTGCACATCTGAGCTCTTCAATGTGCCTTCCATTAATGTGCCTCATGATCAGTGGAAAGTGGAAATTTAGAGATCTCCACTAACCTAATTTAGACTTACATCATAATGCAGGTGTCTGTTTGCCAGAGGGAAAATCCCCACAGCATATGCATTGTGCTCATATGGGAACTAGGTCAACTCAGCTAGAATACCAAAGCATGGTAAATAGTGCTATGGCATCTCTATAGAACTCCCTTGCACCTTATGGCTACTGGCAAGCTAAACACGAATTAAATCCATGTGCAAGAGAAGGGAAAACTATTTATTTGCCACTAGAATTCTCCCATACATTCCAGTTCCCAATAAGGAGACACCTTGCCAGTTACCTCCACAGTAACACTACACTGTGGAGCTGGTTCAGTATTCTTGTTCCTATGACAAAGAACAGATGTTCTTTTCAACACGTTTCCACTGTTCTTTGCTACATCATTAGTGCTGGATTTTCCTGACATAATTAATTATCACAATTAAATACATACTTTCCCTTTTTAAAGTTAATTTGTTGAATTTGTCTTTCCTGCAATATGGGCAAATTAACTCAGCCATTGGCACATATTCCTTTTCATTCTAATCTCATAACTGAATTCTTACAATTGCTGGTGAAAAAATAGGTAATTTCCTTCTGACTTCAGCCCTTAAGGAATGTCATAAAGCACTGTGTAATTTGTATGCACCTTTCAAATGACAAGCTATGAAAAATTTTCTCAGTTTAAAACTAAAAATGTCCCTTCACATTCCTCCAATGGTCTACGATGTAAACTTTTTCTGAAAATTCTCTTCACCTTCTACTGTTTTACAGAGTGTCAGTAATGCTTTTGGGCCAGAATTAGAACAGAATTCTGTTCAGCAAAGGTGGATTCCTGCTAGAATAAATGCAGAAAATGGCATCTAGACATGGTGAATGAAGAAGTTTCCTTGCAATGGGAAACTCCAAATCCCTTCTTTGTTGAGTCCAGAACGAGAAAGCCCAAGCTGAGATGGGATTTCCCTGCAGAAATATTTATGTGAGAGAAGAATAATTTAGGGCAATGTTGGCAAAAGAACACTTGATCAGTTGCCAAGTGTAAGCTCAGGCTAGTTAAATCAGAGTTTCTCTCAAAGGAATGAGTTTTAAAGGCAGGCTTGAGAAATAAGAATGGGCAAAATTCCTAAATAACTTTAATGCATATATAAGCAGGATATTATGGTGTGGCTGCCTCCAGGAGTGAGAGACAGCACTTGATGACTCAGCCATTTGTTCCTGTCCATGTCCTATTAATCTTTGGCTTGAAAGAAACAACAACAAGAAAATACTGTAACTAGAAGCTAATCGGAAGCTAAAAATTTTTCTCCATATATGTGGGCTATAAATGTAACAACAAACTAGCTAAAGGTTATTCCTGGTCAGGCTAAAAATACATTCCAACACCAGAATCAAACTGTTGCTCCGCCTGGATCTGTTCCTGGGTGACTTGGTCTAGGTGCCCCTGCTCTGGCAGGGGGGTTGGACTAGATGATCTTTATAGATCCCTTCCAACCCCTAACTTTCTATGAATCTAGGACTTCATCCTGCTTCTCAGATGTAAATTCTCATAACAGGAGATCATAGAAAGCCATAATTTTTTGGTTTGGTTCTTATTTTTTTTTTTTTTTAACTTCTAATTCCAGTTTTCTGGATATAATACATAATACATCCATAACACATATTCTTATGTATTATGGTTGATAATTGTGTGAAAGCAGCTTTCTCACTGGGGAATATGGAAGTCTGTTGTCACTTTTTCATACTGAAGGAAAAGTGTTGCATGTGACAACAGGTTGCAGATAAAGGGATGACAGCTCCATGGATCAACCACAGTGAATGAGCTCAGACTTAGCATAAAGGGTGAGCACCACTGAAGGGGGACCTCAGGCTGTAGCTCTATAATGTGCTCAGCTGAGAGGGTCTGCATTTCAATGGCAGGTAAATCAGCATGGTCTGCTCAGTTGGTGAGGAATCATCAGCCCATTTCTAGCAACTGACTGCTGGGGATGAGCATGGCTGCACCAGGATCCGTCTGCATCAGAAGAGAAACTTGTCTGGCTTCTTTAGGAGAAGATTTCCTGGAGACTTGCCAGAGACCTCAATCCCATCTCCTCTGATCCAGTATAGGCACTTGAGAACATGCTTAACTTTAAGCATATGAGTGGTCCTATAGACATCAATGGAGTTGCTAATGTGCCTAAAGTTAAATAAGTGCTGGAAAGGGGCCAAGGACTCAAAAACTTGCAGGATCAAGGTTTGGCTGAAGAACAGAGAGTAAAGAGGGAGACAAAAACTGAGTGATACTGAGTTGCTCTCATGCCCTCTTGCGTCAGTCCTTCATAGAAGCAAGCCTGGGGATAACCCTCTAATTGTACTAAAAGTTAAAGGGATACCTGTACAGAAATCCTGAACACTAAGATACTGTGAACACTCTCATTTTACAGCACACAATGGCTTTTGATTTTTAGATGGTATTACATCTTAAAGCAGCTATAGTGATGTCACTGTAGGGAAACATCACAAAAACATTGCAGCAACAGGCATCTCTTAACAGGGGCCTGGTTGACTCACTCTCACAGCTGCAGCAAAGTGGACCAATGTGTTTCTGGAGAGCATTCTTGCTTCTGAAGTCTTTATTGGGACACTCTGACTGCAGGAGAATGCAGCCGCTTTTCATTTCTTGTGGCACTCAGAAAGTTTCATTGAATATTTCTGAGCTCTCAGTGTCTTCCAAAACACATGCTGAATTTCCTGGCTCTCTTCCTTAAAATCTGGTCTGGGTTCCTGCCCCCATCCCCTCTCAGATTACATGATGTGCACATAGATGAAAAATAATTAAATAATTTTTTAAAATTGTGATGCTTCAAAATTAGATTTTAACTGTTTTTACAAACTTTTTTGTCTCTTTATATGACATCACTTTTATGTCTAAATTGTTTGATATCTGAATCTATCACTGTAATCCAGCAAACTTAAAATAAAAATATTTGTTCTTTTGCTATTAGTAATGCAACACTGCCAACTAGAGGCATTGAGACCAATAAAATGATTGCCCTCTAGACCACATCAATAAAGGGTTGTAGAACTATAAATACTGAAAGATCCTATTTGCTCTAAAGAAATACTACCCATTTCCTCCAACTACAGTGGTGTTTGCATTTAATATTCTTTAGAATCTGATGCTTCAGTAAGTTGTTTATTGAACCCAAACATCACATCATATCATCCAGCATGTCAGACCTCAAATTACTTCAGGTTCCTCAGAGGGTTACTGAGCCATTCTAACAGCTTTTGGAAATACACCTCCATGTATACTTAAATACTTGGAAGGTTTTTTTTAAATTATTTAAAATGTGTAACTTTGAGGCCAAAATAAATCCTATAAATCATTTTCTCAACCTATAATTTAAATAAGACTTCTGAATCTATTGGAGTAAAGAAAGTATTCAGCTTTCAGGGCTTCCTCTTGCCATTGTTCTGCACTGATAGTCTCATGGAGAGATGCCTGGTTTAAAATAAACCTGGCTTTTCTTTAGCAGCATGGCTAGAATCACAGTGTAACAAGAAGATGCTGGAGGAGGATAAGCTCTGCCTGTCAGAGTTCACACAGTATTAAAAGATATTGTCCAGAACAGTCTGTACTTTTGGACTGAAGGGAGGAGCCAATAATATTTAGCTTTGGCTTCCTTTTATTTACCAAAGCACATTTATTCTGGTAATCTCAGCAAAATTAATGGGAAAAAAAATCATTTTTCCACTGACAGTCTTCAAAACCTTGTATCAATAAAAGTGTCTGGAAAAGCTGAGAAGCCCAGGGGGCAGGAAAATAATCTCACTGGGAAGCAGAAGCCAATAGATAGTAGTGACTCATGGAGGCACAGAGCTGCAGAGCAGCTGACACAGAGGTGCCTGTTAAGCCTGGAAGAAAGTTTTCCAAGGACTGTAACACAAGGAAATTTAAGGATGGAGGAGCCAGTTTCCCAAAAATGCAGAGAGAACCCTGGGAGCAGTTGGAGGTGACAGGACTGGAATAAGATGAAGGCTTCAAGTGAAAGCATAGATATTGGCCTGGGAACCAGAGAATAAGTTTACAGCAGTAAAAACCACTGTAAAAACTAATTCAATATTTTATTTCCCAATTATATTATTATGCTTATGTTCCATAACAATGTCTTTACAGGAAAAAGAAAGCTAAAAATGTACAGTGGTCCAATGGAAGCAAACCACTGGGGGTCTTGCAACACTGGAGCAGTTTGTTCTTTGAGCATTACCTACAGCTCTACTTTTAAGAAACAAAACAAAACAAAACAGTGCATCTGGTGTGAATTAGTTTGTAATATCAGAAACATTTCCACAAGGGTGACTGTTTTGAAAGATGTACAGAGAAAGCAGTATGTAATACCTAGGTGTCTTTAAATGTCTTTACTGAAATGAACCAATAATTTTCTAATAGTGATTTTTGGCTGTCAGTCAAAACCTAAGCCAAATGGGCACGTGCAGGGGTTTTCCATTTATTTATTTTTCTGTTTGGCACTGAAAGGTAACACTCTGCAGGTGAAGCCTGAAGTGCAGTTCTCAGCTCTGGTACTATGTCCTGCTTGACTGTGCCCTGAGATCCAGACCCACTGCACACTAATTACCTGTGCTAGGAGCCACAAGTATCTCTCACCCATGAAAATATGTGCTTTCTGAAGCTTTCTCATATTGTTTAGTGTAAAATCTGTTTGGGCATTGTGTCTGTGTAACCTAATTGCTTTTGGTTTAGTTTACAAAGGCACATTAGCCATGTGGAGATTGATCATTGAGAGAGTGATCAATAGCTGTTTCAGGAACAATCTGAGTTACAGCTGAAAGGAGTTCTGATCTCATCCCTTGCTCACACATAAGCTAAGGCAGAGTTGGACAGAACTCTGTCACCCATGGTTTGACTTTGGATAGTCTCTTTTATTTGTTTAAAATTTAAATTATTAAATGCAATTTAGCACTTTGACTTAAATATCTGTCTGCATTTCTTCTGTATCCAAACTACATTCCTTTCTTTTTTTAGCCATTGCAGGAATTAAGGATATTGTGGGTTGTTATATACTGTTATACAGCTGTTAAACTTTTTTTAACTGAAAGTTCAAGTATGAATTGTTCATTACAAATGTTAAAGATAACTCAGCACTAAAAACACAGAAAGTCACGTTTTGCAATTTTTGGTACAAAAGTAGTTGATAATATATAATAAAAGAACTGTACATCATGAATCATATACATGTCAGTGACAACAAACATAATGAAATTCAAGCATTAAAAATCAAGAATTCAGACTTTACATGAAGAAGAGGTGGATAAAGTCTAACCATACACTCCATATAAACAAACACATGGGAGAGGAAGAATCAAAAGAGGATTGCTTCTGATTTCCTTGCTAAAGCTATCCAAGGAGGAGGGAAAAGGTGATCCAGCTAACTCCTTCTTTGTAAAAAGATGATGAATAAAGGATTTTTCCTGTATTAGTCAAGTTAAGTCTAAATTAGATCAAGCATCATGTCCAAAGAATTAGACCATTTTGAAACTACAACTCACAGAAGCAATAATCAGGTACTTAAGCCATATTCTTAAATAAATTTATTTCTTAAAAAAAAAAAAAAAAGAGTTTTATTTATTAATTACAGTCTTCTACACAAAGTAACCCTTGTGTCTTCCTATTAGATTCATACCTATTATCAAGCACCAGTGAGCCCAGCCATTCACTGTGAACAAAAGCACCTACAGTTCCAGCTTTCATTGGCAGTTTCTTCTTTCACTGGACATAAGCCAGACTCCAACTGTTTGAGGGGGAAAGCAGCAGACACACATAAGCCACTATTTATTACCTGTCCTCACACAAGACACCTGATACAAGCCACGATGAAGAGAAATCCAAGGCTGGAGTGCATAAGCATGGGAACTCACAAGAGCAAAAGTTGGAGGCATGGCAGAAAAGGGGAGGGGGAAACACAGGGAATTTGCCTTGCAGATAAAAGGCTGCTCTTATTTTTCCCAGGTGGATGTGCTGTTGTTGCTACACCTAAGCAGCTCAAGTTTGCTGTGCTTAAAATCACACTGCTTTTTTAACTGTTTTCAGTTCCAGAAAACAAAGACCTTCAATCAGAAGCACTGATCGCTGCTGGTGGGCAAGTATTTCTTATTCTTAGCTTTCCTATGGTACACCAGTGAAGTTTGGTTGACTAAAGCATTGCAAGCTCAGTTATATAAAAAAGATGAAGGATAGATGCTTAGAGACTAGCTAAAAAAACATTTATTCTGACAAAGAGATGAATGCAATATATATAGTGATGGCTTTTTTTTCTTATTAATTAACTAACATGGGATCACAAAATACAAAAAATTGAGTATTGAATATAAACTGCATCCAGCTATGGTTCCAGCTTTATCCTTCCAAAATCTTACTATTTTTTCATAGGATGATAATTATTTAAACTTCAGATAATCCTATGACAAAGACATTTACACTTTGATTTATTTTTTTTTAAATCAGTACATCAGAAAAAAAGAGAACTAATTTACTCCTTTTATACCTCATTTGTAGAGACATTTTCCAGTGTGATTTCAAATCTGTAACTATGTTTAAAAAGCATTTTAACATGTAAATGTTAGATTTTATTGTGAATATCTAATAGGTAAAGTGATACTAAAGATAGTTATTAACTTTCACATAGAGTTGCTAGAAATATTAATTTGTCATTAATATAGTAGTAGGGTGTGGTCTGCATAAACATGGGGAAATTTGAGTGGAAGTTTTATTATGAAAAATCCTCATTCACCCCCAGCTTAACTAGAAGTTATAATCTCTCTTTAGGAAACACTGGAAAGCTTCATATATTAAAAATCAATAATCACCAGCTATCAAATTAATGTTCATAACTGGCACCAAAGGAGACTCAATCAGTGATAGATAATATGAAAGAGCCTAAGGAAGTATATGAAACAAAGAACAGTCCTAGGATTGGGATGCTGTTGGGGGGAAAGGAAACCATTGTGGGCAAGGCTGAGGAGAAACATTTTATAAAGAATATTTTAATTATTTTAGCAACCTAGGGAAATTTCTTCTGAAATATAAGATTCTTACTATACAATGATGCATTTTTTTAATTAAATTTTGCACGTTTTAAAATGCAAACTGTTCTCCTATCACTTGAATAGAATGCTTTTCTTATATCAAGATTGCCAGTTATTGAAAATAGAGTTTTAATTTATTCACTGGAAATTGAACTAACAGTGATGTCAGCAATACCAAGAGATTAATTTCAGTAATGATAAAAGTTGATGTGCTTGGAGTGCCTCTCTTTCCTAAGTAGCATGAAATGCTTCCTCTCTTGCCAGTGTTCCAGCTTTAATTTGTGATACAGGATATCACTTTTAAATTCAAATTTGAATTTTTCTTTATCAATACAGGCATGAGTGCTTTGGATTAATTGTTTATTTATTTTAATTCAAAGCATATTCTCAATGGGTCATCCTGGTAACTCTTAAAGCTCAGCCTCTGAAAAGTGAAATCTCCAGTGAGATCTGGTAAGCTGACTGGGCTACGTGCATTATATTTTTAAACTTAGTTCAAACATCAGGTATTCACCTGCATATCAGAGTTTTAATACCTAAAGGTGATTGTACTAGGCAAAAAGAACTCATCAATAAATAATAATGAAAAAGGTTCAATAAATAATAATAAAAAAGGTTTATTTCAGTTTCCTTCAAACATTGCATTTGTACTCTGACTTTTATCAAGGCTAGAAGTTACTGAATTTCTTATACTGATCTTTGCCAGGAAGAGAAGCAAACATCTTCTGAATACTGTAACAGCCAGGAGCACAGATGGATTGTTTTATTCAGCAGGAGTTGAGCTGAAAATTAGTTTAAAAATGTCATGAAGAATGGGGATTTTTTAAATTTTTTTTGAGTTTTCACTGTGAGAAACAACTAGAAATATCTCTGACATTTATCTTACAGGTTCACAGAGTGTAGGCTATAAAAATTATGGAAATTTCAAGATTCTGGAGGAACTTGCTGGTTTTAAATGTACTATACCTGGAGGCAAATACTTGTAATTTTCCTGCTTTATTAAGAAGGATATTGTGAAACCATTTTTGATCAAATTAACCTACTATCCATAAAAGAGATTGCATGCTGTTATGTTTCACTGGAATTAAAACACAGACCAAACAGCTAGTAGCACTGCCTTAAAATTGTCCTGATCAGGTGTGACAACATTATGCTAGTTCATAAGAATCAAATCATCAGCAGATCAGAAATGAACTGAACTTTGTCCCCCTGATCACACTGTAGTGAGAACTGTCCCCTGCAGCCCAATTTTGACAGCTGAAAGCAGTGTGGCATGATAAAACTAAGCACCTCCATTTTGCACTTTTATCCCAAAGGCATTTCTAGAAATAACCAGAATTGTCTCTATAGTATATATACTATATATTATATATACTATATATATATATATGTCTATATATTATATATAATATAATATAGATATCTAGTAGTATAGATTGTTAGGACACCACTAGTGTATTGATTTACACTGTGCCAGGTGATGAACCCATGTGACTAAAGCTTTGTTTTCCAGTTTCCTTGCTGCGTTGAAAGGGAAATAATGCTCCATTCAACACTGGCTTTGTCCCTCCTGCTAATTGCAGTCTCTTCCAATCTTGCAATGGCAATCAAAAAGGAAAAAAGAGCACCTCAGACACTGTCAAGAGGTATTGTATATTTACTGCATGTAGTTACCTCCTGAACTTATCATCTAGGTCAGAAAATGCTTTTTATTTAGAATGCACCTATATACTTACTGAGGTGTGTTTCTCTAGTGTTAAGTGATAGTGCATCTTCTTATTCCAAGTGGTTCCACTCTGTCAGTTTGTTCTTAATAACATGGCTGAGGACTCATATAAACTGCATAATTTATATAGCTCACAATGACCTAGGAGAAGCAAATAACCTAAACTGAGTCTCTCAAACTAGGATGCACTTGTAGCACTATCAGTGAAAACATATTCTTTATTCTACCATTTAAAAGATATTTTATTATGCTAACTTATTAACTACTGAAACATCATTTCAAAACCTCAGTTGCTGTGGAGCAATTTTTATACAGCCCCATTTTTATGCACGGAACAACAGTCTGAGCCCCTGGTTTCCCTGTGTGACTTTTTTTTTTTTGCTTTTCAGCAGATAGCCACAGGCATGCTTTGCAGTGAGTAATTCAGTTCCTTGCAATGCCTAATTTTCAACATGACTGTGAACTGAAGACCTCATTTTAAGTTATGTCTGGTCAATCCTTAGCAATGCAAGCAGAAAAAATAGCTTACCAAGGTCCTTTCCTCTACTCCATCTTCCCTCTCCTTTTGTGTCTATCCACTCAAAAAGCTCTCCAGCTCCCTTCCTGACCTCTCTGCAAGCAGTGCAAAGCCTTCAGACCTCCACAGCTCACCTTTGAGGTTTTCCCTTACAAGCACTGGCAAAGTCCTGCCTGTCACAGGGGTCCCATCTGAGCTTCATTCTTCAGGGAGCACTTGACAAAAGCCTACAACACTTGAGCTAACCAAAGAGAGATCACAACTTGCTTCTTGTATCCTCGGAGAAAGGTTAATCCAGTATCTCTGCTGTGTATTTGGCAAGATAAGGATTTCTTTTTCCTACTAAAAGCCTAAATGCATAAGAAAATAACAAAATCCCTTCAATTCTGTCAGTTCTGAATACATATAGTCACAAGTGTCAGTTTTCTACTGTGCTTTGGGCACTTTACCTTTAATTTTCTCAGATCAAAGGGGAATAAACTTGCTGCTGACAGAATCACAGAGTGTCAGGGGTTGGAAGGGAGCTAGAAGATCATCCAGTCCAACCCCCCTGCCAGAGCAGGGGCACC
>JAOEGS010009381.1:0-20957 GCA_025447755.1 Corythornis vintsioides
CTGCTCAGGCAGGGGGGTTGGACTAGATGATCTTCTAGGTCCCTTCCAACCCCTAATATCTGTGAATCTGTGAGTCTCAGAAAGCCTAAAAAGCCTATATCTTTATTATCAAGGGCTTTCTGGAGTAAATAACAATAACATGAAGCCCACTGCCTGAAAAACAGAACCTCACAGAGCTTTTTTTGAACAGTGCAACCGAAGACACTTCCCAGGATTCTACTTAACGCAAAACACCCTGACCAGAGACAATCCAAAAGAACAGCAGGAAAAGTAAGGCTGGTCCATCTGCACTATGAGATGCAACTGCAGAGGAAACAGCCAAAACGTTACAAACTCTTGTAAAAACACTTGTTGTCCATATTTATTTACTTCTCTGACTAATTTCCTCACCTATGCTTGTTGAAGCTTCTCAAAGAGAATGAGAAAGGCTGTCAGTGTGGATAGTCAATAGATACTCCCTGTCCCTGCTGAATTACAGTGGTCTTTCCCCAGGGTTCAGATGCCTTACAGCCATATGGGAGTCTTAATAGAGAAAAGTAACAACTATTTGAAAGTTTCTGCCAAGTTGGGACTGACCTGCCTTTGGAATGAAGAGGATGCCCTCCTGGTAAGCAAACATCCAAAATATGGCAGAAACTGAAAACAGTTTTTTTACAGCTTTGCAGTCCTAAGCATCCAGGCAGGCTCTTGTGGATTTTTGTCAATTTTTGGCATATTGTTCTGTCTTCCCATCTATTCTCAATTTGCTTCTTTTATTTTTTTTTTCACCAAGCAATAGAATCCCAATTCAGGATCAATAGAAACCCAGTTATAAATTTCCCACCTCACAGTGAAGTAATCCTCAGATTGCAGACCTGACAATAGACTGATGGTCACAGCCCTAGGGCTAGGAAAAGACCAAATCTTTCTTGGTGATCACTGGTTTTGCCTACCTTGTTACCACATGGCACAGCTTACACAGCATACATAGGTCAAATTTGGGTACAGACATAATAATGATACAGACTGTTCCTGACCATCAAGGCTGACATTACTATGAACCTAAGCTCTCTTTCCTGATATTTTTTTTAGGTGGAACTTGAGAAGAAATTTGCTAATCAGACTTGTGGACTTTGTGGGGACTTCAATGGAATTCCAACTTTCAGTGAATTCTATTCAGGGAGTAAGTAATAAAAAATAATATTAAGTATTGGTGCTTTGGTTTTCCCTCTTTTAGCAATAGACTTGAATACAGGTTGTGAGATGTATTAATTGCAAAACAAGTGATAATTCTTTATGTATTTCCATTATGTCAGTCACCTACAGAGTCAGGGCATTGACATCAGGGCTGCTTCTGTCACTGATAGATCTTCTAAGACCTATGTAACTTTCTACTTATTTTCAGTGGGTAAAGTCCAATTCTTTGTATATCTCCATCTCCTTTTACCTTCCATATTATCACAGAATAAATCATAGAATGCCCCGAGTTGTAAGGGATCTCCAAAGGTCATCTAGTCCAACACCCTGCAGGAAGCAGGATCATCTTCAACTAGATCACATCATATTATAGTGATATTATTTGGTAAACACTGTTCATGTCACAGCAGGTAGTGTCACAGAAGAAAATATCTCCATACAACAGCCAGGAAAGCTGTAAATATTATTCTAATATTTTGACTGATTTTTTACAGAGTCAAAACTGACTCATATACAGTTTGGGAATAAACAGAAGATGGATGGACCTACAGAGCAGTGTGCTGACCCTATTCTTCCTGCCATTCCCACAAACTGCTCAGCTGAATTTGTAAGAACCTCTCACTATTTGCTTTCACAGTGTAAAAGAAATTATCACTATCTTTGGAGAAAAATTGTTAGAACCGAAAAATTATATAGCATGAATATCACTCAGTTGTAGGTCTGGAAATAATTGTTTTTCTAAATTTAGTTTTTTATTCTTTGCTAAAGTGAATGCTAAAAAGTTGCATTCCCCTTGAAAGAGAAAACTGGGTATTTTCAAGAAAGATAAATTTACTGAGAATATCTTAACAAAAAGAAGCTGTAGAATGCTTAGGAAGTCACCTGAGCTGAAAGTAACTCAGGATATGGGAAAACATGGAAGTTAATCAAAGAAGTTCTCTGTGTATTTGCCCTGGTTTTACACTTTTACCTGAACATCTGCTTTTGGCTACTGTTGGATAGGTTTCTGGCCCAGATGGACATTTAGTTTATTCTGCTACATGCATTAAATAATGAGTTTCATAATTCCTCTCCTCAACACTTTTTTTACCTTCTCTATTTCACCTCCTAGGCTTCAATCTGTGAGACAGTATTAACCAGCAAAGCATTTACAAGCTGTAATGCACTCGTGAACGTTCAGGACTACATTGAGACTTGCATACAAGACCTGTGCCACTGTGACAGCTCCATGGCTGACTTCTGCATGTGTAACACCTTTGCTGAGTACTCCCGGCAGTGTGCTCATGCTGGTGGACAGCCTCAGAACTGGAGAACCTCAGAGCTGTGTCGTAAGTATCTCAGGAAGAGGCTTTCACTTGTGCTCACTACCTGTACCCAGTAAACTTCAAAACTGCCATTTATTTATTTATTTCACCACTTGCCCTAAAGATGATAGCTCTGTAAATTAATTAAATCAGTCTTAATCTGAGCATACTCAAGATTTTGGGAATTTGGAAGCTGAGAGGATTTTGCTTTGCTAAGGTTTTTCAATACGTATGAGAAAGTCTAAAACGTTGCAGCCTCTACCTGCCTCAGGATTCCCCGTTATATCCTGTCACAAAACACCCTAAGTTACAATCACTGTTTTCTCAACGTGTCTAAGGAGGTCAGCATTATAATACTCTTTCTGTTTCTTTCTACTTTCAGCCAAATCGTGTCCTTTCAACATGCAGTACCACGAGTGTGGCTCCCCCTGCTCTGATACGTGCAGCAACCCAGAGCGGTCTCAGCTTTGTGAAGATCATTGTACAGATGGCTGTGTCTGTCCTCCAGGCAAGCTGATTTCTTGCTCTTTTCTCCTAGCCAAAACCACTGGAACCCTGATCTGCCCACATTTAACTACTTTCCTGATCTTTATCGTTCTTATCTGATCATCACTTTTATTATCATCAAAGTAATAACTACATTGGATACACACGCATCATTTCTATTCAGATTACTAAAAACGCCCTTCTAAACAACAAATGTGCCTGAGACATGTACATAATGAGTAAACTGAGAATAAGATAGCTCCTAACAATAAGGGGAAGTCTTCTATGTTCAGCACCCGTATTTTCACTGACATTATCTAATGTTTAATCACATTTTGCCCACAGTGATAACTCCTGGTGTTAGTAAAGCAGTCTCTAGTTCTCCAAATTACCAGACCCTTCCTGTCTGGTGCTTCATGTCTAGACAAGAAGGAGCTGAGAGAGCATGAGACTGTGTGTAAAACATGGTGCTTCAGAGAATTATCCTTAAGAATGGAATATCCGTACAAGACAAACAATGTAAACATGTTCTCTTTGTGCACGCTTACTTACGGGGCTGAGAATTGTTGATGTTGTGAGTGAATGCATGGTAGGATCTTCAGCCTTGCAGCTCTTCTACCCATCCTCCATGATGTCTCACAGAAGTCACCATCATTGTTCGTATAACAGCATTGACTTCTTTTAGATAATCCTCTGCTTTTGGGTATAAAAATATTTACTATGCAAATATGTCTTTCAGCACTCATAAATGGTTCACCTATTGGACCTTGTTTTCTACCACTTTTAATCCTAATCCATTCTAATGAAGACCATAACAACAAGGTATTTCTCTAGATGTCTCTTGATCACCATATTAGATAGGCTTCAACGAAATATAGTCCATCAGTGTCTACATCATATTAAGCACTTTCCATTTATATTCTGGGTAACATAGAAGGAATGGAACATACTTTCAGGCACTTGCCAGATCTGTGTACAAAAGCAGGTTCTGCAGTGCACAGGGTAACGGGCCATTTCTTTCCCTAGGAACGGTATTTGATGACATTACTGGTGCTGGCTGTATTCCCCGTAGACAATGCCACTGTACCTATGAAGATGAAGTGTATGCGCCTGGTGCTGCCTTCTCATCTAAATGCAGATCATGGTAACATACTTTCTCATACTTCTTTGTACATTATGTGAACATTCTGAAGGCAGGGAAAAATTACTAACTTACAGAGCTTTTTTTTTTTTTTTTTTTTCCAAAGGCTAGTTACATCTCTGTTTTCTCCCCACTCTTGGAAGCAAAAATTTTACTTTAGACATAGGTAGTCCAAATTCAAGACCAGTCAATTAAAGGAGACAACCAAATGCAAATACTGGAGGTGTTTTAAAAATGTGAATTACTGTCTTTTATACTTTACAGCACTAGAATATAAAAGTAGGATGTTCATGTAAATACTATGTGGGATGTGACATTTAGGGGCACATTGCATTTGAGAGGCATGTTTGACAGATATTATATTTTTTTTTTCAATATCACTAATTACTGAAGCATTATTCCATCTATCTATCTACCTATGAATACAAACCCCACAAACATGTATGTTATTTTCCAAGACATACTTAACATATTTGAAGCTCAAACCTTGCTAATGGAGATGGATGATCCTTCATATGCAGCAGAATAGATGCCAGGTTCCTCAGGACAGAATTCTGGCTGAAGACAGGAAATAAGCAGCCATATATTAAAAAAAAAATAAAAAAAATCATTAACCAAGGATACTGAATGTCATCTTTGTTTCAGTACCTGTCTTGGAGGTGAATGGTCCTGTGTCAGCCAGTCATGCCCTGGGACCTGCAGTGTTGAAGGAGGCTCCCACATTTCCACATTTGATGAGAAACATTATTCCTTCTTTGGAGACTGTAGCTATGTCCTAACCAAGGTAAAAACAAGTCACAATCCTTGCTAAAGCAATACATTAGAGTAAAATGTTTTAAATATATATAATGTTGTTTAATTAAAACTACTGGCAATCACATAAACTTTCTGAAACTTAGAGGATCAACATGGAGCTATAAGTGGATTTCAGTTTTGTTTTCCATTAGCATCATACTGAATAAACATATCGCAGTGTTTTGTGTTCTTTAACCATCATTTAAGTATTGCACTGAATTTTTAGGTTGCATGAAACAATCTTCATGCATCCTATTGACTTTTTAATGAAATATTGCCTGTCTGGTGTTTTATGACTACGTCTATTTGAGCAATGTGTTTGTTACATCAATTAGTACTGTCCTTTTTTGTCACAGTTAATATAGCTCAATGTCTTATTTGATTAACAATACTCATAGTGGAATTATTATTATACAGAACTCATGTGACAGAACCTGTTTCATTAAGAGGATTAGCCTTCCAGTCTTTCCTAGTAAGCATAGAAGACTCTAGATTTTAAAGAAAAAAAAAATAAGAAATCACACATATATTCTAAAACCTGAATTAGAAATTGATGACTTACAAAAATACCCAAGATTTACTGCACTATTTTAGATCGATAAGAACTGAATACTGAGTATCTATATCTAAAATAATGACTACAGATTTGCAGATTTCAGCACTCTAAGTATGTTTGTTTCTTGTTTATACTGGATGAGTGATATAAATGATTTTCATAAAGTCTTCATATTAAATAAGATCTGTTCTAAAAAACTCAGACTGAATCTAATCTGAAATAGATTAGACAAAAGCAGTGAAACTTTTAAATGAGATTTATAAACACTGGGCTTAATCCATAGGGGAGCAAAGATCAGACTTATAAGTTAAACTCACCTTTTGGCACCGATGTGTAAAATTAAATTCTCAGAGGTTCTGGAGGTACAGAAAACCCCTATACTTGGACAAAAAAGGTCAAAATGACCACAATTTTAACATTAAATTTCCAGATGGCTGTAATTCTACATCTCAGCTATCCTCAATTTAATCTTCATTACACCAAGAAAATGATATGACATGTTCAGAATCTCAGTCTTCTCTGTGTTTCCTGTCACATTGTGGCCATTAGGCACACTTAGGACTGTGTTCTGTGGGCAATATTCACTGCAAAATGGAACCAAAAGAAAAACTGAATTTTGTCTTTAATCAGTACGTTTGCAAATAATGAGTTTAGCTTTCTTCTATGAGAGTATATGTAAATGCCTATTTCTTACCTGATAGAAGAAGGCTCAAATCATCAGGCTCCTTGATAATCTCTTCAGTGCAAAGAGACTGGAAACAGTTTAGCTCCTCAGTAAACACTGCAACCAGTGGGCAAGAAAGCCACATTCTCTTCTTCTCTAGAGCCTTCTCATCTTACTACAAATGTCATTTGAATGTGAACATTTTTAATACAGCAATATTTTAATAAAACAATCATTTTAACTATTTTTTTGTTTATTTTCTTCTAGCTCTGTGACAGCAACGAATTCACTGTTTTGGGAGATATCCACAAGTGTGGCCTGTCTGACACTGAAACATGCCTCAAGGGTGTAGCTGTCAGCTTGAGTGGAGGACAAACTGTAAGTCCCAAATGTAAACACCCAACATTCTGCAGGGAGGTTTTCACAACTTAATGGGCAAGTAGCCTTCAAAAGACACATAACAGCAGAGCCAGGAAATCTGCAGCAATTTTTTTTGGTTGTATCTCATCTGAACATTATTTGAAATGAAATTAAGCATAAAGTAGGGAAGTTGGAAGCCAAGATCCTAGTAAACTGTCATTTAGTTATCTTTGGGCTTGTTTTGACAATCAGTGGATCACAGCAATAAAGGTTAAAGAAATGGTACAGGAATCAGAATACCATTACAGTCTTCCCCCATTTTTTTCCTTTCCCTTAATCCTGAACAATAGTAGATATAAAATACTGGGAAAGCGTTTACCTTTCCTAAATATGCTTAATAATCATTGCCTTTTCTTCCCGGCAGAACATTGTGATCCAACCTTCTGGCAGTGTATTTGTGAATATGATCTACACACAGCTGCCATTCTCGGCAGGTAAGTTTCTCTGGAAGACTTGTGTAATATTTCTCTTTTTTTTTTTTTTAATTTCAAATTGTTATTACATTGGTTATATAAAGCCAAATTCTACCTTCAGTTACACTGCAGCAAATCCAAGGTACTCCAATAGAGCATAATCCTTCATATTTTAACTGACAGGGTTTGACTGTTCAACTCTAATTTTGGCTATATCTAATTAAAAAGATATTCAATTCAAGCAAATAGTGTAATTGCACACTTCCAGATCCAAGCATTGCCACAAGAGAGGAAAGAAAAAAATCTGATACACAACAGGACTCCAAGATCTCAAGTTTAGTTCCCTGTGTTCCTCTGTCCCTTTGCTTGAGGCACATTCATCACTGGAGAGTTTATCTCATGCCAGTTCTTCTCACATACTACTGCAACTGAACAGAAAGAAAACATGAAAAGATAGAGTAGGCCCAGGTTGGAAACTACCACAAAATCATGCCATATTACTTTCATCAAACCGAGGTGGCTTATTAAATAGCAATAGAAGTGTGTGGTGTTCTTATTAAAAAACAAGACAAAACAAACAAACAAAAACAAAACAAAAACAACAAAACCAAACCAACCAACTAACCAAAATCCTACAACAAAACAAACAACAGATAGAAAGTGGAGGGGTTTTATACGTTTGTTGTTTAGGGTAGAGACAGTCTATTTTGGTGCTGGATTTGAAAACCTGTATGGATCACCCTTCCCCCAGTTCTTCAAAAATTAGGATCGTATCAAACAAAGCTGTAGATTCCCTCTATATATTGAACAATCATTACCACTGCTTATCTCATATAAAATGGTAACTTTTATGTTCTTTATGTTCCTAGCAAATGTCACCATCTTCAGACCAACATCTTTTTTCATCATTCTGCAAACAAACTTTGGTCTTCAGCTACAGATTCAGCTCATGCCTCTCATGCAAGTTTTTATAGACTTAGACCCATCCCATAAAGGGCAGACATGTGGTAAGTGATCTTATCACAACAACTGCCTTCATCAGTACACTTCATCCTGTAGGAAACTTTCACAGACCATTTGCTTCCTTTTAGGTCTCTGTGGAAACTTCAATGATGTTCAGACAGATGATTTCAAAACCACCAGTGGTGTAATAGAAGGTACTTCAGCTGCCTTTGGCAACACTTGGAAAATTCGGGCTGATTGTGCTGATGCCAAAAATACCTTTGAGGACCCCTGTACTCTCAGTGTACAAAATGGTAAGCTTAGCATGTAAGCTCTTCTATTTTCTTTTAAGATGGAAAGAAGGAATAAGCTAATCAACTATCAAGAATTTAGCCAAACTGATTCTTTGATTCTATGAAAATAGCAGTGGGTGATTTGCACATGCCGTTTTCCTCAGCTGACACTAGAAGTCTTCAATTAATAAATAATAATTAGGATAATATTTTGGAACTTCAAAAACATTCCTTTGGATAAAAAGAGGAAGGTTTTTTTGCCTACTTACTTAAAGGAAACTGGAACTACACAGCATAGCAGGGATCCATTCCTGGAAAGGACTGTCATATAAGAAAAAAGCTGGACATAGCCCCACAGAAGGTTGGACTCTGTGTGGTCCTTCCACAGTTAAACTGAGGGCCAGAATTACAGTTCAGAGCTTCATAGCTCTCAGGCTCTGTTTCATCCAATAAAACACATAATTTTTGAACATTCACAAGTCAACCCTCTGTTTTCTGAGGTGAGCTAGTCTATTCTTAATTCACAATGTCAACCTTCTTTGTTAAAATTCAGCTAAGGATGTCTTAGTTTATTCCATGAAAACCACCATGATTTAAGAGCATTCAGATTGTGAAAAGTTCTTCTTTTTGCATAGAGGGAGGAGAAGGAGGACTGTTTATATTTTGGCAAATGCAGAGGTGAATTCTACTGTAAAGTCAAGCTTCTGTAATTTCCCTGCAGGAAGTATACTTACACAGAGACAAGAGTTTAGACAATGAAATGCAATAGAATTTCTTACCTTGTTTTCAATTCACAGAACAGTATGCTCAGCATTGGTGTGGCCTGCTCTCTGACACCAGCGGACCTTTTGCTGAATGCCACTCAACGGTGAATCCAGAAGTTTATGAGAAGGTACTTGGTTCTTAACTTTTTCCCATTTAAAAGAAAAAGACTCTGATACTAACACCCGAGAGAGTAACTTGCCATCTGGGAAGAGAAGCATTCATGATAATTCTTTTCAAGCCAAGAGTTCCTTTTTATCTGCACAATATAATAATTACTTCTTTGTAAAGGTATCTTTCTTCACATTCCCAAGAGGATAAACTTACAGGTGTATTTCTGCTGCACATATTTTTAATTACTAACCTAAATGCCTTAACTGGGGGCTAGGACACTCTGGACTCCTTGTTACGTCAAAGGACAGAAGCCATCCCTCCAGAGATATAAGGAAAGCTGTAACTAGCACCTTACTTAGTTGCTCTGATCTGTTCTCAGAAGGCTTTTGCATATATCCAAGGACAAGTCAAGAAATGTGTAAGAAGCAGTAAAAGATAAGAGGTGAACAAAACTGTTCCAGGAAAGTTCAACATATATCTTTTGGAATCACAAAATTATAGTGATCTTGCCCAACATGGCAGCATATTAAATGACTTATTTTCTTTGTTCTTCTGAAGCAGAGAACCCTCAATATTGGGTGGCATCACTTAGCCTTTAGTTGTTCTTAATATATATAGCACAGTGGCTACAAACTGGGAGTAGTTGGGAAACCTACCAGCATGTAAAAAAAAAGTAAAAAAGAAAAAAATAGTTAAAAACTGCAGACCTCTAATTACTCTCTCTCCTTGCAAAGGCTCCTTTTTGAAAGTGCTCAAGGAAATCTTCAAATGAAAAACAGGCATATGTTTACCTCTGCATATGGATTACGCTCACTTTTAGGTCCAACAAATGTGACACTCTAAAAACTTACAGAGTTCTGTGGCTTTGACCTGACAATCTAACAATCAAACATCACCCTCTGTCCCCAGAACTGCATGTTTGACACGTGTAACTGTGAGAAGAGTGAGGACTGCATGTGTGCTGCCCTTTCCAGTTACGCCAGGGCCTGTGCTGCTAAAGGAGTTCTCATCACTGGGTGGAGGACCAAAGCCTGCTGTAAGTTCTATATCTCTTTTCCTCTTGAAAATGATCATCCAAAAGCCACCATACAGCAGATCTCAGGGGTTCCCACAGTAAATTCTGTTGCATAGTGGTTTAAGTACAGCATTGACTTCTGACAATCTGAGGAGGAAGGGAATACCATAAAAGACAAGCAGTGAGAAATATAAAAGGGGCTGTTAGATTATTTTCTCAGAATCAACATGGATCTCAAATACCCCTGCAATAGGAAGGAAGTAAATGGGATGTTTCTCAATTTGCTTTGACAAAAAAAAATATTAAAATAGCAATGAAGGAAAAAACATACCATTCACTAACATAATTGAACTTTTTTCCTTTTTTTTAAGCAGGACAAAACATCTGTGTTTGTGACAATTTTATAGGGGAAAATTCTGCTCCAGCAGTTATAAAAAATAATAATAAGTAAAAAAGAAAAAAAACCACAACCCAACAAAAACAAACAAACAAAAATAAACCCAAAAAAACAAACCCAACAAAACTTTTACACTATTGAGGATGCCAGTAGAACACATGGACATATGTTGCCATATTTATCATATATACTTTACAGCTTTTACATCCACAGTGATTCATAAATGGACTACAAATGTAATTCACCTTTTTTCACTCTCTAGCAAAATACACCAACTCGTGTCCAAAATCCTTGAAGTACACTTACAGTGTCAACTCCTGTCAACCCACCTGCCGCTCTCTGAGTGAGCCTGATGTCACATGCAACGTCAAGTTTGTCCCAGTTGATGGCTGCACCTGCATGAACGGGACCTACATGGATGAGAGTGGAAAATGTGTATCTGCCTCTAGCTGTCCCTGTTACTACAAAGGAACGCCTCTGTCTTCTGGAGAAGTTATCCATGACAATGGGGTTGTCTGGTAAGAAATCTTGGCCATGAAGACGATCAGAAGGGTGGAACACCATTCCTACAGGAAGAGGCTGAGAGTGTTGGGGTTGTTCAGTCTGCAGACAAGGCATTATTGCAGCCTTCCAGTATCTGATGGGGGCCTATAAGAAAGCTGGGGAGGGAGTTTCTACAAGGGCTTGTAGTGATAGAATGAGGGCTAATGGTTTCAAACTGGAAGAGGGGAGAACTGGAACAGGTTGCTCAAGGAAGCTGTGGATGCTTCTTCACTGGATGTGTTCAAAACCAGGTTGGATGGGTTTCTGACCAACCTGATCAAGTGGGAGGTGTCCCTGCCCATGTCAGGGGTGTTGGAATTAGATTATTTTTGAGGACCCTTTCAACCCAGACCATTCTATGATTCAGTGATTTCTAAACAAAAGCTTTAGATTGGATACAGGCAAACATGAAACAATCATGAAATCTATAAAAATAAAATTAATTACTGTCCCTAATAATTTCAATACAAAACAAAAACAAAAACAAAACAAACCCCAACAAATGTTTTAAAATTGCTAGGACTATTCATGTTTGGAAAATTGTGCTAAAATTGCTGCAGGAATTCAACAAACCATCCTGTTGTGGGTTAGTCTTGGCTAACAGCCAGACTCCCTCCCACTCACTCGCTCCCCATCACACATTAATTTCTTACCCATTACTCTAAATGATTTGTTCTGTGGTGACAGATGCTTGATAATTACAGATTATTCCCATTATGAATAGAATTGGACCTACTCTGAAAGACAGATTTTAAACACACAAATGGAGAAACCCCATCGTTATATAGCATATATTTGTATTTTAGTCTGCTCTAGTATAAAATATTTTTGAATGTTTCAAACTAATATGATCAGGGACATATTTTCTGTTTAATCACAGTAGTTTTTCATTATTTCAAATTCATTAGAAACAATAATGTTGAAGCTTAAGAAAGAAAAGCAAAACATACTCATTCTCTCTCTCTTTTTTTTTTTTTTTTTTTTTCAATAGCACTTGCACCTATGGAAAGCTGAGCTGCTCTGGAGAGAAACCTGAACCAGGTAACGTACCATTTAAGGTTTTCTTTAATTCTCTTCTTCCATCTTCAACCTTTTTAGATATCTTTTTTTTTTTTTTTTTTTTCTCATAGTGAAGCAAATTGTACTAGTCTGAAATGAAGCAAGAAAATTAATTGATCCATTCTGTAACATCAGGGATATCCCCAAAATATAAATGAAAACTTTCACACCTTTCAGATGGCTAAAACAAGTTAACCCCCTTGGTTATCCAGGGGAAAAGAATAGTTGGTCATCTCACTGAGCATGAAAACCATCCACATAATAAACAAAAGTACTAAAAAACCTAAAAAACTGCCACAAATATATAAAAAAAATGGTTGCTCTCACATTTCCCATGGCTTTTCTCTCTTTCAGTCTGCAGACCTCCCATGGTCTATATTGACTGTGGCAACACCACTACAGATGTGGTAGGAGCAGGATGCCAGAAGAGCTGTCAGACTCTTGATATGGAATGTGTAAGTATAGACCCTATACCCAGTTGAAAGTACATTAAACTAGATCTCTTTCATAATTGCCAGCTGTAGCTGGACTCTTCCATCAAGGAAATACATTAAGTCATGTTTTCTATGTGATCCCTACAGTACAAAACCCGCTGTGTCTCTGGCTGTGTATGTCCTCACAATCTAGTGTTAGATGGCAAGGGTGGCTGTATAGCTCCAGATGATTGTCCATGTGTTCACAATGGGAACTTCTACAGTCCAGGAGAATCAATCAGAGTTGGCTGTAACAACTGGTAAGAGCATACTGAAAAATATTATTTTCAAGCATCTGAAAGGGAATAGTTTAAGCTCTAGGTGAATTACAGCATTTCACTCCAGTAGTATCAAGGTTTATAAGAAGGAATATTATATAGGATGATCCACTGAGTACCTCAAAAGCAAATTCTGTCTGTGGCACTCAACAGAGAAATCACCAGTGGTCAGAAGAACAATACAACCTGGATGTCATTATATTAATTCAAGAATGTTTTTTCCCCTCAAAGGCAATCAATCCCTGCATTTTAATATGTCCAACAAGGTTTGGAAATGTGAAAGATTTAAAGTATTTATTAACCCAAATTATTCATGACACCATGAACTAACACAGTCTTTGGGTAAATCCCAAAGGTTCTTGACATATGTTGTATTTCTGAGAAGCAGCAAACCTTATTTTTCCATTGTAGGCTTAGCACATTTTAAAATCAGATTGATGTACATGGCAGAATGTACATAGAACTATCTTGTGTATATGTCTACTTTTTACATTTGAAGTGCTTTTTTGTCTTCTGTAGCACTTGTAGAAACAGAAAGTGGCACTGTTCCCATGAACCTTGCCTGGAAACCTGCTCTGTTTATGGAGATGGGCATTACACTACTTTTGATGGCAAGCGCTTTGATTTTGAAGGAGACTGTGAATATGTTCTGGTCCAGGTAACAAAATACTTCCCAGATTTTTGCACTATTGAAGTACCTTGCATTTTACTTATGACCGTGCAGCAGAGTTAACACTGAATATCATTCCCCCATTTCAGAACTACTGTGGTCAACAAAGCATGAATCATGGAACCTTCAGAGTCATCACTGAGAACATCCCATGTGGCACTACAGGAACCACTTGCTCTAAGGCTATTAAAGTTTTCCTGCAGGTATTTTTTTTAATATGTTATACCTAATATGACAGGATGCAATAATCAGTCCCAGATAAACTGCATTGCAGCAGTGTCCTCCAAGTCAGTGAATATTTTACTGCACTTTTTTGCTCACTGCTAGCAATTCTGCTCATGCTACAGAAAACTAAGAAAGGAATTCTAAAGAGAAATTGCTTAACATGAAGTTGTTGAATAGAATAATTTTGATAATAGAGTTATTATTTCAATAACATTTACTGGTAATATGTAAAAATGTACCCAGTAGGTGACTTCTTTAATTGGCCTCTAATTTTTTATTTCCTGTCCTAGAACTATGAGCTGGTACTCAGTGATGGACACTCTGATGTCATCCAGAGAACACCTGGGGGAAAAATGCCATTCCAAATCCGTTCCATGGGCATCTACACAGTGGTTGACACTACTATTGGTGTGATACTCATGTGGGACAAGAAAACCAGTATATTCATCAAACTTACTCCCAGCTTTCAGGTACCTTTTAAAAACCAAAACATGGATTAAATGATTTCTGAAACATATTCACGTTATCTCTCAAAGAAAAAGAAAAAAAAAAAAAAAAGAAATTTGGGCTCTAACTCAAAGACTGAAAGAGCAGAAATTACATATTATTATTGGCTTAGATTCTGTAGTACACTTTTTCCTTAAATTACATTATTCAACAATAGCATAAAAACAACTGCATCAGTAGCTTTCTTCATGAAAAGCCCTCTCTGAAGAGGTATGTTCAGGATTAGATAAAGTTAGTAATCAGATCAATACTAAGAAGAAAACCTACAAGTCTACTCTTCTTCCTATACCTATCCTTCCTAAAAAGAAATCAGATACTTCTCTTAATGAAAGGTATTTTATGAAAATATCCAAGGCTGCTACTGAAGAGGCCCAGATAATCTTATTTAAGATTCACCCTGAGGTCTGTTACTTGCAGATACCAAGAAACTGATCTTTGCTGTTTTCATCCCCACATAGGGACATGTCTGTGGACTCTGTGGAAACTATGATGGCAATGGAAATAATGACTTCACTACTCGCAGTCAGTCTGTGGTAGGAAATGTGCTGGAGTTTGCCAACAGCTGGAAAGTGTCTTCTAGTTGCCCAAATGCCAATCGCACAAAGGATCCATGCACTGCAAACCCATACAGGAAAGCCTGGGCACAGAAGCAATGCAGCATCATTACCAGTAGCGTGTTTGCGAAGTGTCACTCCCAGGTATGACAAAAACTTCAGACCTAAATTCTCCTTAGCCAGAGATTCCATTGATTTTTATGTGGGATAGTTGAAAAAGACATTAAAATGCACTTTGTTCTGCTTGACAAAGCAAAGTCAGACAGAGTTCAAGGGAGACTGTGGTAGAAGTATTTTAACTTTCATTTTCTCAGTCTGTACCTTGAATTAGTACACGACAAAAATGGATAGTTGTTGCTTTGTTTTTTACTTGTTTTGTTTTTGTTTGTTTTTTTAAAAAAGGGAAAACTGCAGATAAATTTATTTTCTTATTACATCATTTTCTACTAATATAAATATCAGCCACATTTTATCTATCACTGTGTGCTAGCTTGTAGTAATCTAACAGTATTTTTCTGCAAATTAAACTTAAACATCTAATTGCTCTTAGCATTATAATGTATTAGGAAAAGCTTTAGTCGACATTTTCCTCTTGACTTTTCAAAGCATTCTCATGGTTTCTTACTTTACTCACAAATACAGAGTTGTCAGTTTCAGATATTTTATTCAGTTTTTTAGGCCAGTGAATGCCTTTTCAAAGAGGACAAATACATGAAAACTCAAAGATTTTCCCCAACAGATTGAACCAAATGAATATTACCAAGCGTGCGTGGATGATGCCTGTGCCTGTGACACTGGAGGAGACTGTGAATGTTTCTGTACTGCAGTTGCTGCCTATGCTCAAGCGTGCAATGAGCTGGACATCTGCATTTCATGGAGAACCCCATCCATTTGTCGTAAGCTTCACCCTATTATTATTATTTGAAGGGGTCTGGAGGGAAAGAAAACAAAAGAAAAAATGAAAAGCAAGTAGAATAAAGAAAGAAAGAAGGATAAAAATGTATTTGTAAGAGGCACTGCTATATTCTAAAACCAGCAAAAACCCCACAAAGCAAGTTGGGTATATCAATGGCAACCATTCTGACTTCTCAAAATGTAACCATTTATAGTAACTTTACCATTGTTGTCATTATTGTTTGATTGATTTGACAATCAGGATACACAATTGGTGAAATATAATACTATATTATACACCTACCTGGCTACATCAAGCTCAGTGTAAATAAATATTAGGGCATACTAGATAAAATCAGTGATTCAATTAACTGATTTTTCACGCTTAGTGTGTAACTCTGCCCTGTGCTTTATAACTTCATTGGCATCAAAAGGTGGTAGAAGTGTAACAACTGTATTAAATTAGAAATAAGGAAATATATTGTTCACTACCTGTGTGCTTCTGCTGGGATTTTTACCCAGGAAAACTTAAAGACTCTAGAGCAAAAAGATCAAAGCTCTTTTTCTGTCATTCCTCCTTCCTCTAGCTCTGTTCTGTGATTACTACAACCCACAAGGGGAATGCGAGTGGCACTACAAGCCATGTGGAGCTCCTTGTATGAAGACCTGCAAAAATCCAAGTGGGAAATGCCTTCATGAGTTGAGAGGTTTGGAAGGTAAACATAATTACACATATCTCATTCTATTTATAAAAAACCAAAGCATAATACGATTAACCGAATTTTTATTACTCACAATCATGTGTTTATAATAGAAATAAGAAGAGCTTTTCTAATCAGTATCTGTAGTCAATCATGACCTTGCTTAGAGTAAAGATGATGACAAATAGCTCCAAAGCTTAATGTGCAATCAAAGGAATAGCGGTAACAACACTTAATACTTGAGGTAACTTAAGAAAGCAGAATATATAAAGATACAAACAGAATATAGACTTATTTTTACTTGTGAAAGGCTTAGTGTTAACACAACTCATTTTTTACTGCAGGCTGCTATCCAAACTGTCCAAAGAATAAACCCTACTTTGATGAGGAAACCATGACATGTGTTTCTAATTGTGGCTGTTATGAAGATGGAAAAATGTACAAACCAGGAACGCGGATGCCTTCAAAGGAGAACTGTCAATCATGGTAGAATTAGTTAAGATTCTTTAACATTGAGTTTAAAGATGTGGAACATAATTGATCATGCATCTTTTCTTTGTCAACAGCAACTAGGCCAGTCATGGGTTGCTGAATAATGTTGAATATTCTTTCATTCCCAGGAACTTAAACAATGACATGGTGAAACATCTTAACATAGAGAGATTAATTTACTACTTATTCTGTGTTTTAATTAAAGTACTTTAAAATTATTAAGTAAAAACATATTAAAATAATAATGGTTGCAGCAATAGAGAATTTTTATTAAGGAATTTCTAAAATCATTATGTGAAAGTATTTAGAAGTTAGTAGGTAACTTTTCTTCATAGTTTTGAGCCTATTTCTGTCATTGCACTGGTATTTGCAACAGTCAGCAAATATTTCAGAACTGATGATATGTTGGGACAAGTACTGCTAAGCCTTCTAGCAAATATCACAAAGTCAGCAGAACCAGTCATGAAACAGTTAACACCTATCCTAAGATACACTGAAACATTGTAAGAGGTGCAGTCACACTGGCAAAGAGCCCATCTGAGCTAACCCAATGCTCCTGGCATGCTTTGCAGTTCAGGGACACCTTTGTCCAAATCATGTGTGTCATTAATAGCACTAAACCTAACCCGTTAAATACACATTTATATTTACTTAATTTTATTCAGTGTAAAGATGCTTAGCCACTGTAACTAAATATATCTAGATTCAGATTTCCACAGACAATAGAAAAATTCCCTTTAAAAGCAGAAAGCACCTGAACTTGTATAGCAAAACTGAGTATCTAGCCCAGGTGTGATGTGCTCTCCCTGCATTTAAACACACAATGAATGGAAAAGGATTGACACAAAAAAAAAATAATATTGAAACAATAAAATGATGTAATGAACCAATATTTTCACACTCATTAGATCCTTTCTCTTTTCCAGTGAATGCACAAATCATGGCAAAAAATGCAGATATGATCAATACGGTATGTTGACAAAGTTGTTCTTATCTGAATAGCATGCACTTGAAGTATTTGTGTTTCAGATACCAAGGAATAACAACCTCTTTTGATTTGCAGAATGCGTCTGCATTTATGAGGGAAAGAAATTTGTCTATAAAGATGTGGTCTACAACACTACAGATGGCACAGGAGGGTGCATTGTTGCAGTCTGTGGTCCCAATGGAACACTTGAAAGGATTGTCTATGACTGTCCAAGCCCAACAACACCCACAGTGGGAACAACGTTTCACTTCAGCACAACGACACCTGCCACTACTTCTACAGGTACATCTTTTATAGCACATAAAAGCATATTCTGTGCATCAGTGAGCAAATATAGATTAAAAAAACCCAACCATGCCCACACTCAAAATGTGAATGAATACAACCTCAAAACGTGGCAGTTTCATTTGTTAATCATGTTTTGTTTCAGTCAGTAATTGGTAATTAAATTAATACAAGAAAATAAACATAGAAAGAAAACACACAACTGAAATATCAAAATGCAAACCACTGCACAATGGCTTGACACTGTTATTTTGCTTATCTTCATAGTGAACCAGTATCAGATTTATTATCTGTAGTTACTATTTCTATACCTGGAATAATCCTACTGAAAGAATAATTCATTATTTTTTTTTCTATTAAATCACAGAATTATTCTCTTCTGTTAAATTCCTGCTAGGATTAATTTATAATTGCTATAGTAAGTGGATTGCTCAAATACTGGCATTGAGATACTGAAATTTTCATTTTTAGAATTCCTGTTCAGTATTCTTCAGGTTTGTTATCTCTTATTACTATGAGTACATGTCATTTATTGAAACAAGCATTCAGTGTAAATCTAGAACAACATTTTGAATCACAGAGACCATCAGCACTGCTGAAATTCATTACTCATTTTGCAGTCCTTTTCACAATGAGATCTAATCTGTAAAACATTATGGACTTGCTCTCCAACCAATAAATGTTGGCAGAATACAAGAGCTAAAGTACCAAGGGGCACTAATAACCTTCATTGGACATTTTCTAGATCAAGTGGAGGAGCAAAGACCATGCAGCATAGTAGGGGATGAGTCAACAAATTTGGAAGAAAAAAAAAATAAAATATATGAATCTTATCATATATATATATATGAATCTTGCTGCACAGAAAATGGTATTTTTCCACTGGATGTGAATCCATCTTTAAACTTCCAGACACACAAGTAAATATTGAAGGAAAATACAACCCAAGCAATTTGATGACATAAAAAAAAAAAAAAAAAAAAAAAAAAAAAAAGTGAAATTTCCCCCTGAAAAGTGTATAACTTAAGCCCGAGACTAAAATCAGCACTTTGAAGAAGATAATTTGCATTCCCTTGGGAAGGGACAGTTCCGAGAACATGAGTATGTTGAATTTCTGGGTGATGGATTATCTATTCTATTTCATAGCAAAATAGAAGTACACTAAACTGCTACACTACAGGCTCACAATGCAAAGAACCTTAAGAAAAATTTCAGCCACTTTAATAAAAGAGTATGTAAAGGATTTTATTGCAAGTTTCATGGTTACTCTTTTTTTTTTTTTCACTTTCACAGTGTCACCAACTACATCAGTATGTGTTCACGAAGTCTGTGAGTGGTCACAATGGTATGACGGGAGTCAGCAAACACCTGGCTATGATGGAGGAGATTTTGAAACATTTAATGATTTGAGATCTAAGGGATATGAAGTTTGTAAAGCTCCACGGGCTGTTCAATGCAGGGCAGAGAAATTCCCTGATATCCCACTGAAAGACCTTGGACAAAAAGTAGAATGCAGTACAACAGCTGGACTTATATGTTACAACAAAGATCAAATTTCAACAATGTGCAACAATTATGAAATCAGAATACTGTGCTGTGTTTTTGTACCATGCTCTTCCACAACTTCAATCACAACTAAGAGCACAATAATGTCAAGTACAACTGAAGAAATTACACCATTTTCAACCACTACACAGTTACCTACAACTGAAAGTACAACATTCATACCTACAGAACGCTCAAGCACAACCACAACTGAAATACCATCTTTCACCACTTCTCATTCAACACAGAACCTATGTGTTAAAGAAGAGTGTTACTGGTCGGTGTGGTATGACGCCAGTTATCCAGGCTCTGGATATGATGATGGAGATTTTGACACAGTTCAGAACATCAGAAAAAAGGGATACAAAGTATGTGAGAACAGACAGGCTGTGGAATGCAGAGCTGTGAGATTCCCAGATACACCATATCAGCTCCTGGAACAACATATAACATGCAACAAAGAAGAAGGCTTGGTTTGCTACAATAAAGACCAACTACCACCCATCTGCTACAATTATGAAATAAGATTCAAATGCTGTGAAAATATAACAGTGCCGTGTGAGACAACAACTCCAAGAACATCATCCACAGAAGTAACAACACCATTTATACAGACCAAACATCCAACAACTACACAGTCGACAAAACCACCAGAAACAGAACATATTCATAGCAGACCTACGACACAGCCATCAACCCGTACCATGACCACTACCACTTCCATCTGCGAGCCCATCTGCCACTGGAGCGAGTGGTTGGACGTCGATTTCCCCTCCGCAGGGCCCAACCAGGGAGACTTTGAAACCTACCAGCACATCCGCGCTGCCGGCAAGCAAGTCTGTCAGCATCCAAAGGATATCCAGTGCCAGGCCGAGAACTTCCCCGAGCTTTCCATCCAACAGGTCGGACAGGTCGTGCAGTGTGACGTCAACGTTGGACTGGTGTGCAGGAACAAAGACCAGACGGGAAAATACAAGATGTGCCTCAACTACAAGATCCGCGTCCTCTGCTGCGTGCCGAATCCAAATTGCCAACCCACCACAACATGGCCCACTCCCACCACCACCATGTCAACCTCCACCCCCGTCACCACCTACACCACGTCACCCACTTCCTCTGAAACAACATCGACAACCTACACCAGCACCACCAGCCCCACGCCCACCCCAACCGTGACCACCTCCATCTCCACTACCACTTCCATCTGCGAGCCCATCTGCCACTGGAGCGAGTGGTTGGACGTCGATTTCCCCTCCGCAGGGCCC
>JAOEGS010009381.1:21057-32513 GCA_025447755.1 Corythornis vintsioides
CCTCAACTACAAGATCCGCGTCCTCTGCTGCGTGCCGAATCCAAATTGCCAACCCACCACAACATGGCCCACTCCCAGCAGTGTTACTACCATAACTACTCCTACTGTATCAACACATTGTTTCTGTAAAGTTGGTGATGCTATTTATTCACCTGGTTAGTTTTCATTTTTTTTTCAGTCTAAATGTCTTCTAGTTATTGGTTTTTTTTATTTGTTATCAAATATTTCCTAATTTTTCTATCAAAATATTTCCGCATTTTACCTTGAAATCTTGTACTTCCTCATTTAATCTTTGAACATTTTTATCTTTTTTGTTTGTTTATTTCTTCATGTGTATCTTTTTTGTTTTCCTTTTTTTTTTCTAATTCAGGTGATTTAATTTACGACAAAATGGACAGCGCTGGGTGTAGATTTTATGCTATTTGCAGCAAAACATGTAGAATTGAGCGATTCACTGGAGACTGTAACGTTACTACTCCCGTAACCACTACCTCTTCTGAATGGTCTACGGTAACAACATCTACTCCTGTGCCTACCACAACTCCTCCATTCCATGGTTGTGTTTCTTCTACTTACCCTCCCTTACAGGTATGTAGATTCTTTGGTATATTTATTTAAAGCACATAATTGTTTACTTGAAAGTATTTGCTATCTTGTCTGTTCAGACTGTCAGAACAAGTTTTGTTACACATCGATATTATACATGACATAAAATGTGTCTGTGCCTTCTTTGTAGGTTTTATATAGGTGGAGTTACACTTCCCACCTGCTCTTAGCTTAAAAGTTCCCCATCATTGTATGGAATATTGACAAATTTCTGCTGTTATTGAAAAATTTTCTGTTTTGCTTTAGATTTGGAAAGGTAAACAGTTTCTAATCCTCAAAATCATGGTCAGAAGTACAAATATCCCTGGTCAACATTACAAACCATTAGTAACACAAACGGAAATGAATTAACACATATCAATTTCCATTCCAACACCAGCATTCCTGAAATAATATCCCATTAAATAAAAAAATCTGAGTAAGGTTCCTCATATCTTTTTGTAAACTTGTATAACAGCAATTTTTGTTCTTTTTCAGCCTGGACAAAGATTCAAATTATCCAACTGTACAGAACTCCTCTGTAAGGGAGACAACAATGTGGAGATCATTCCAACACACTGCCCACCTGTAAAGGAAATTACCTGTGCCAACAAATATCCAGCAGTACTGGTACCTGATGAAAACGGCTGCTGTTACCACTATGAGTGTCAATGTAAGCACCAGTAGATTCATGGGTAACCTCTTTTGAAAAAAAACAAATCTTTTCACAGATTATTCAAGTATTTAATTTTCTTAGGATTGCTCTATAAATGGTAGCATATCCACTTTAGTTTCTATTTTCTTCCTTCTACATTAATTTTCACATTAATTTTCTAAATATTTTCTGTCATCAGGTGTGTGCAGTGGATGGGGTGATCCTCATTATATTACTTTTGATGGAACCTACTATACTTTCCTTGAAAACTGCACTTACGTCCTGGTGAAACAGATTGTACCTAAATATGACAACTTCCGTGTCTACATTGACAACTATTACTGTGATGCAAAAGATGGACTTTCCTGTCCTAAATCCATTATTATTTTCTACAAATCTGCAAAAGTGGTGCTGACACGTGAACTTATGAATGGTGTGATGACCAATGTGGTAAGATAGATTTTTTTTTTTTCCTTTTCTCTGTTTTGTCTGTTTTCTTCCTCTGCATACATCAAACAGAGCCATGATAGGATTCCCCATCCAATTCCCTGCTGGGAAGACAGGTAGGGCTGAAGAACAGAGGTGACTACCATTCATTTGCCTATTAAAAATGTTTATAATAAACAAAATAATGAAAGATACAAAGAAATTACTTGGATTTAAGATGTTGTGCATTAGGACACAATCTGTAGAAACACAGGACATAGAGGCCACTTAGATTATTATCACACTGTAGCAATCTGTCAGTAAGAGCTGAGGTATGCATTAAATGCATAAAAGTGCTGTTACTGTGATGCCAATGAGCGTTGAATGTGAAACACAACGACGAGTTATGCATGATTAGGAAGATTAGAAAATACATTCTTTGAAAGAATATTACTCTGAAGTTGTGTTGGTTTTTTTTTTAACCCTACATTCAGATGTACTACAACCATAAGATTGTCAAACCAGGCTTCAAAAAAGATGGCATTTCTTTCTCCACACTTGGAATCAACATGATTGTTGAAATACCAGAGATTGGTGCAACCATAACCTTCAGTGGGCTGATTTTCTCTGTGAAACTCCCATACAGCAAATTTGGCAACAACACCGAAGGACAGTGTGGTAAGAGAAGATGCACTAATTTGAGGTGGGACTCTTTCACCACCCTGCCATGGTTGTTCCCCAGCCACTCTGGCTGTGCAGTCTCATGGCTGACAGAAATTTTTAAGCAGCAGTAAAATGGAAAAGAGTCCTATTCTTCAACTTCTATAGGATCAAAAGCTCAATATTTCAATAATCTAGTTTTTAGTGTGCTGGTTTTAGTTCATTTGGTTTGGTTTTTTTCTTTTCTCTTTGAGGGTTTTAGTTTTATTTGGTTTATCCCTAACCTAAGTTAAAGTTCATATAACTGTAAAGAGAGCACTCCCTATGAAGCAAGGCACATTATACATGCCACGTGCACACCTGGTATCAGCACAATAATTTATTGTGCATCTCTCATGTGGCTTATGAGACCCACATACATAACTTGTCTCTTCCAGGAACATGTACAAATAACAAGTTAGACGAATGCCGCTTACCAAGTGGTAAGATCATCTCTTCCTGTCCTCAAATGGCTCATCACTGGATTGTTGATGACAACAAGACATGCCACGGAGTACCAGTGCCACCAGTTGTAACCACACCTCCACCAAAGCCTCAGTGTGAAACTCCTCCTCTCTGCAAGCTTATCTGGAGCAAGTAAGGGGAAAAAAAAAATAAATCACTTTTTCTATACAAAACTGTCTAAGTAAGAGTAAGAACTATAGTCATAGCATGAAAATGTCAGCTAATGATAGGCTTTTGCAAAAGACCTTGCATGCCAAAGATACCCAACAGAGAGAGATGAAGTCAGAAAACCAGGAAAACATCAAGCACTAAAATTCAAGCTCCTTGGGTTGTAACCACATGGATTTATGTCATCTTTAAGCAATGACCATTAGCCTTTCTAGAAAAAACTAACAAACAGAGCTCCAAATTTTCTGACTGTTCCTTTCCTGAAGCTATCTCCCAGATTATTGGCCTGAAGCAGTGCCACATGCCATTAACTGGGAAATGCTGACAGTAACAGGTCTTCTATAACGACCGACTAACACAAAAGGGGTTTGGTTTCTTTTCTGTCTGCAGGATTTTTGCACCATGCCATGCTGTGATACCACCAGAACCATTTTTCAAAGGCTGTGTTTTTGATGGATGTCGCATAATAGAAGAACACATGCAGTGTTCCAGTTTGGAAATCTATGCTACAGAGTGTGCTGCTAGAGGTGTCTGCATTGACTGGAGAGGACAGACCAACAACACATGCCGTAAGTATCATAGAACTCAAAACTGTGTGTGAGGAGTGGTAGTGATTAGTGTTTTACTCAGTAAACACATTCTACATCTAACACTTGACTACTGTCTACAAAAACACAGCTATGTCCTCACTCACAGAAACTTCTTGCTTCACTCACAGATGAAGTTAGTAGAGCTGTAGTAACTTTTGCTGCAAATATGCATCTAGTGTCAGTTTCTGATGTTTTTTTCTTCTTTTTTTCCATATAGCATACAACTGTCCAGTACATATGCCATACAAGCCATGTGGGCCCATTAATCCTCCTACCTGTGACCAAAGGTATGGGAATACAAAAACCCACCAAAATTCCAAAACTACTGCTTATATTTTTCTTTCTCCCCGCCTCTGCCCCCCCTTCTTTTTTTTTTTTTTTTTTTTTACTGCTCTATTTATCTCAGAGGTAATTCATAGTGAAATTACAGAATCACAGAATGTTAGGGGTTGGAAGGGACCTCCAAAGATCATCAACTCCAACCCCTATTCCAGAGCAGGACAGAACTAGAGCAGATCACTCAGAAATGTATCCAGACATGTCTTGAAAGTCTCCAGAGAAAGAGACTCCACAATCTCTCTGAGAAGTCTGTTCCAGTGCTCTGTAACCCTTAGAGTAAATAAGTTTTTCCTCATATGAAGGTGGAACTTCCAGCTTGAATCAATTGTCCCTCATCCTGTCACAAGGCACAAGTGAAATGTCTTGTGGATTTGAGTAATTTATTCAAGATTTATATGTGTCAGTCATCTCTGAGTATGCACTTCAAAAAATTTAAATTCTTTTGTCTTCCCTTGTGACTGACATAGTGACACTGTACATGGCTCTCTCTCCTCCTTCACTGCAAAACCCCTGTACTCAGCTATCTACATTCCTCCCATTCTAGCTTTGTTGAGCTTCCTGGCTATGGAGTAACTGAAGGATGTTTCTGCCCTGAAGGAACGACACTCATGAGTAAAGCGAATAACGTCTGTGTCTCTGAATGCTGTAAGTAATCTCTGGGTAGTTTGATAAATAAAGGTCAGCACTGATAGTCAGGAGAGCCTGTGTTCTACTGCTATCTTCTAGGTGGTCAGATCTTGGGCAAACCAGACTCATTAAGCTCCTTAGTCTCCCCATTTAAAAATGGAATAATAATATTATCTTTTGTCCATTTTCTTTCCTTACATCTACATTTCAGAAGAACTAGTCTGAATGTTCATTTTCTTGTTAGTTATATCTTCACAGTGTTTGTACTCAAAAATGCACAGCTGTACTCCATTTCAGTTTTCAATGGTGTAAATCTCCATTTTTATTTTTTTTTCTTTTCAGTTTGTAGGGGAGCAAATGGATTAACCAGATTGGTGAGTATCACAATCAGTATGGTTTATCAAGCCCAGGCAAGTGAAGCAAGTTTTGTTTAGGTTGGGGAAGACTTCAGGTTTTCAAAAGTTAATTCCCTTTTAGTCTTAAAAATAATTACTGCAGGAGCAGAAAGCACATTATTGCCTAAGAAATTTAACAGTAAGTTATGAGATATTCTTTCAATAACTACCACCTCACATACTGAAAAGAAAAATTTAAAAAGAAAAAAAAGTTTTAAAGGTAGCAGTGGAACTTTGGCATATATGCTTCTTGTATTTCCATAAAGTCAGCTCACTAGAGTTATTAGACTTGAAGGGACAGATGGATAAAAAAATTTACCTGTTGCCAATAATGTTGATAGTTCCTCAGCTGCAGACAAATTCTAGAAATTTCTATCTGCAGCCCAATGTGCAAATGAGCATATCATAGGATAATTTCTTATTAAAAAATGCGCACAAAGCTCGATCGTTTCTCCTTTAGACCTCAGAACCCTCCATGGCCTTCAGCATCTTCTCATTAGCTTCAGGTTGAGGGTTTCTTATAAAACCTAAAATAGAAATATGAAAAGGTGATGGAATCAGATATGTGATTGGGTACAAATAAATCAACTAGAAACACACAGAATTATTTTTGTTTAAATTTAGATAGATTTTTTCTTCCTTTTTTCATTTTATCTTTTTTTTTATATATATAGCCAGGAGAACAATGGACAGAAGATTGCCAGGAATGTGTCTGTGACAAACATACTCTTCAAGTACACTGTACAAAACACAGATGTCCTCTGCCACAGCAAGTATTCTGTGATGAACCAGGTTCCATGCCTGTCCACGTACAGATACCAGGAGATCCATGCTGTACCAGGACAGAGTGCTGTAAGTACTGCCTCAGTTTTTACCATGAAGAACACACTATACTCATTTTGGGGAACTACAGCAATAATTTATCTCCTTTTTTTAATACTTTGCATTGGTTTCACAATGTTTTTCTCCCTCATGCCACTTATTCACATTTACTAGATGTCTGAAAATAACATATTTAAAGATTATAAGATTTTACATAACATAGACACAGAAAAGTAACTGTAAATATCCTGTAATTTAATATTGAAAACCTTTATTACTGCCACTACTTGAAACAATATTTTAAAACTATTCAAAGCATTTTCTGTTTCAAAGACCAGTATATATATACACATAAACATATATGTTAACCAGAAGTCTTGAACTTCTACAAACTGCTCAAGAAAGTTCCTGAACCTCTGAGAGCCATCAGATTTCTCAATTGGTATAAATTTATCTTTGGAAATGTCTCTTCCCAGCAGTCACCACTCTATTCTTCTCATACAGTGCTTTGCTTTACAAAGGTTCTGGATAAGCTGACTGACTTTAAAATCAGCTTGGAAAATAAACTGAATTAGTCATTGCACTAGGTTGTGTAAACATGGGGAAACTTCTGAAGTTCATGCAAACTAAAATGACTTTCATTTATAAATTCTGAGTTAATTTCTATATTCTCTTAAAACAGACTGCAACACCAGCCTCTGCCCTGTGATCAATCCTCCATGCTTGGAGGGACAAGAAGTAGTCACGATAGTGCAACCTGGAAGATGTTGTCCCATCTATGAATGCAGTAAGTGTGATGCCCCTTCTTCACATGCTAGTCACAGCTATTTTTTTTTTCCTAAGTTTACAAATACAAAAACCTTAAAAGAGAAAGAGAAGCAGTTTTTTCACATGCTTCTGCTTCTTAAAACTTACACCTTTGACACCATATTTCTTCCTTCTTCACAGGACAGGGCTGCGTGGTCAACGAAACCTACTATGCAGTAAGTCCACGAAGTAACTCATTATAAAACTACATCTTCTCATTGATTTATAATGTAAAGTCTTTCCCTTCATGGACTGCATTTTGCAGAAAGGCTTATGATTAAACTGAGGTCAGCATATCAATACCTTCCCTGCAAGCCAAAAAAACTCTTAAAACATTTACTTCTCACCTTTCTGCATGAGCAGAATTTCACTTTCAAATTCAGATTTCAAATTGATATTACCAACACGAAACTCTTCTTAAATAAAACCACCAAAATGGTTTTTAAGGATAGTTTAGCCCATTAAAAGTTCAGCTTTGTAGTGCCCATGAACATACATGCACGGAGTAACTAGTTTCTACTGGCCAATAATGATTTTTTTTTTTCCTGATTTCCATTAGCCTGGAGCTGTGGTTCCATCAGGCCCCTGTGAAGAATGTACCTGCTCGGAATCCTCTTACTCACACCCGACTGTCAAGTGCGAGCGGGTTATCTGTGACACAAACTGCCCAGAGGTGAGTGCTGCTTTGCTGTCAGTCATTCCTATCCCACTCAGCTCAAATCTCCACCAATTAAGATCAGCGTCCTGACTCAATGTCATTCCTTCTCTGTTTCTTTCCAAACAGGGTTATAAATACACGATGGAACCTGGGCAGTGCTGTGGCACATGCAAGGCAACGGCTTGTATCTTGACTGTGGAAGGCAACAGGACACACGTGCTTCATGTAATTACCCCTGGCTCCCTCTTGTTGCACTCTTCCCCCATCTTTGTCACATTTGCCTGCTGCATCTTTTCTCATGTTAGACAAATGCTTATTTAGGCAAGGCATGGACTGTCTCACACAGCTTGAGCAGTACCTTGAGCTGTGAAACTCCAGTTCTAAGTCAAGTCAGCTTGGAGCTTTAGGACAGAATGAGTGAAGGCAGCAAATGTATCTGAATGGTCATACCCATAAATTCTGAAGTCAAGCCCATGGAAACACAAATTAATCTTTCCAAATGAGTCCAGATACTTATCCTAGTCATACAAAAATATGTCCATGACCAGATAAAAATATCATTAATTACAAAGAATAATCATACTTAGAGCAGTATAATTATATGACAAGTAACTGAGCTGAAATACAAGGAAATGGTTTGTGATAGTCAAGCAGTAGAAAGTAGGGAACATTGGGGGGGTTTTGCTTAATTTTTTATGTAAGATTTTTATTCCCTTTCATTTTAACTACTTTCAGGTTGGAGAATCCTGGAACCCACCTGGTAATAACTGTATAACATACATATGTGAAAAGCATAATGACCAGTACATTCAAGTTGTCAAACAGAAAAGCTGTCCTGCCTTCAACCCTGATGAGTGTGATCCAGTAAGTACTCTTTTACCAGTATTTATGTTTGAAAAGGTTGCCATGGCTAACAGCAGTGACAGAAAGATTATGGTGTCCAATGAATACACCTAGGAGAAACATCTCATAGGATGCAGCTCTCATTTTATCCTCTCCAAATCAGGTCCCCATCAAAGTTTCTTTCAGAAAAGCAAATCAAAATTATAATAAAAATAACAACATATCAGTCCTCACTGGGCACTAGAGAAAAGAGTTTTTTGATTCCTAAAAGTATCAGGTGACCTAGAAGCAAGAATCTTAATAAAAAACAATGGGATTTTTATTTCTAAAGTATTTAAGATTATAAATTATTTTTTTTAGAATTCACTTAAGGCCAAGGTGAAGGAAAATAAGCTACTTCAGTTCACAACATCATTCAACTGAATATAGCTTAGATTACAGCCAGTCCACCATATTTGGGCAGTCAATTATTTCACTATCTGTGTTACCTTGTCTGCCATAACAGGGAGGTTGTGGAGTGTCCTTCTCTGGAGACACTTGGGACCCACCTGGATCTGTTCCTGGGTGACTTGGTCTAGGTGATCCTGCTCAGGCAAGGGGGTTGGGGTTGGACTAGATGATCTTCTAGGTCACTTCCAACCCCTAATATCTGTGAATCTGTGAATAACCCTTCACAGGTACAGACTTTGGTAGCTCAAAATTTCCCACATGTGCTACAAGCTTTACTTCTGAAATTTTACTACAGAGCTCTAATGACAGCAAAGTAGTTCCAACCCCTCTCAAATCAGCTTTAAATTATTATTGAATTGAAGCAGTTATGTGCTCTTAATATTCAGCTTTGCTTGAAATTAGATTCCATGTCAATACCAAAAATATTCTGGTGCCAGAAAAACCTAGGAAGCCAGGCAAGCCTGTGTTTCAATATGCAGATATGCAACCTGAGTTATTTTGTTTTCCTACTCCAGGATGACATCGAGTTATCTGAAGATGGTTGCTGTAAAGTGTGCCGACCACTTCCAAAGAGTAAGTAGTGATAATTTTGCTAAGAGTTAGTAATGATAATATGTACTTTATTAGGCATATTAATCGATTTTGCATGGTAATGCAGACAGAAGAGGTGACCAGATTAAGGTTGGGACAACTGCCTCATACTGGGGTGAGAAAGGAAGCGATGGAAAAAAATAAAAAGGAACATTTACAGTATGTTCCCTGGAAAACATGGATGTGGGGAACTTTCCCACTCTCTACAGTTAAATGTTAGCCTTTTTGAAGGAGGGGAGGACTATGACTATTCTCCAGCTTCCATAGATACATTTTCTTTAAGAAATAAAGCCAAGCCAGTCCTGGGTGAGTGTGCATTAAGCAGCTACCACAGTACTGCTCTTAATTGCTGCCTCCCACCCCAAAGTTGCATAAGCAAAAGGGATTTTTTTCCTTCATTGAAAACACAAGCAGCAAAAGTAGTCTTTTGGCCCTTAGCAATTAAAAGAGAAATGCGCTGGGACCTCATTCCCTATTTCAGCTCTGTCCTTCTCAGTTTTCTACTACAAACTCTGTCATACACAGATATCTGTTATTTATATGCACATGCATTTTAACCTGTTTTCCCTTTGCAACTTCAGGTTGTAGGAAGCACAACACAACCAGTGTCATCAAATATCATGGTTGTGTATCTCCTGTGCCCGTTGAGCTGACGTACTGCAAAGGCAGCTGTGATGGTTACTCACGGTAAGTGGCACAGAGAGTTGTGGTCTCTTGTCTTCTACTCTTCACACAGTTGCACAAAGCAAATCACAAGTGTTTTTCCAATATGTCCAACATCCACCCAGTCATTAGCTGTTTCCACGGTGCTACCTAGAATTTGTAACAGACATGATGTACTAGCATAATTACCTCGAGACTAATAATGTTTTTACAGCCTCTCCAGGGTCACAGTGAATAGACCCAAGTTTTGATTTTGCCCCTGTAAAAGTGAGGCTCTTTGCCTCACACTATTTTCTCATTTTGGATTGGCTTAATATGTCACCTGGAATAATTAATTTACTTATTCTGTGCCTTAATGAAGAGCTAGATCCATCCATTTTTACAATGAGTAATTTACTTGCATTTCAACAACAGTCCTGTAAGAATGGTAATACTGAGCAACAGTCCCACATGCAAGCACATGACTTATGGCTATATTTAGCAATAGAAGGGAGGGGCAGTGGCAATTTTCACATAATTACTGAACCTTTCTCTGTGGTTGGTTTTGCAATCAGATATTCTGTAGAGGCAAACACGATGGAACATAAATGCTCGTGCTGTCAAGAAATCAAGACCAGCCAAAGAAAGGTGACTCTGACGTGTAGCGATGGAACCTTCCTTGAGCACTCGTACACCTACGTGGAGCAATGCAACTGTGTGAGTGCTGACTGCATTCCCCAAGGCAGCAACCAACAGGAAACACAGCAGATAAAGAGCTCTCAGGAACAAGTGAAGGGCTAAAATGAGAGCTAGAGAGAACTAATCAAAGAAGGTTTGAATATAAAACTTAAAAAAAAAAAAAAAAAAAGAAGAAACCCTACAAAAAAAAAAAAGCAAAGCAAAAAAAAAAAACTTTAAAAAAAACACAGAAGTTTAAAAAACAGCTAAAATCTTGGATGAACTGATGATATTTTCTGCACACAAACTCAGTATGTCTGTCTACACTGTTTCAGTTTTCATTACCAATAGATGTCTCATTGTTTTTCATCTCTTTCCCCCTTTCAGAGGTACTGGCATAAGGTCATTTTGACACTTTCTGTTTGTTTGTTTTCTGAGAAGGGCTGTAGCACAACACCTGCAGCTGGGTTTGCTCTTCCACAAAGTCTACTATGAGAACAACATTCTTTTTCTGGCTGGAACCTTGCCTTTAGTGGCATCATCTGGACACCTGACAACATCTAATATTGCCATTGACCTTTTTTTTATAACAGTTTGATTCCAGTTCACTGAAACAAACCAAAAGCTGAAGTCCAGAAAACAAACAAACAAAACAGAAGGAAAACAGTTCCTTTCTGATTCTGTTTTTTTCTCTTTTTTTTTTTTTTTTTTTTTTGCATTAAGGAAATCTTAGCCTGCTGAAAGCCATAATAGCAACTTCAATATTTTGACCAATTTGTGATGGGCATATTTCCCTATATATTCTCATGAGAAAAAGAGAGAATTCCTATCATGAGAAATTGCTGCACATTACTCTTTGTTTACATAACACCATCAACTTAGTAACTGTATGAAAATATGGATATTTTTTGTTTGTGGTTAACTGTTTACAGAAGAAGTATATATATATATTTTTGCCAACAGGGGCATATGAAGGATTTTTGTAAACAAAAGTTAATAATTAATAATAATATATG
>JAOEGS010009382.1:0-15015 GCA_025447755.1 Corythornis vintsioides
GACTAGATGATCTTCTAGGTCCCTTCCAACCCCTAATATCTATGAATCTATGAATCTATGAATCTATGAATCTATGACTCAGACAATTCTGTAACAGAATGGAGGGGTCTTTTCATCCTTCATACTCTTGGCTCTTTTGAAATGTAAGTTAGGAAAATACTAGGATATGTCTTTGTTACTATCCAGTTTACTGCTGGAACATTCAGATATAATTGGGGTTGTTCTAGAATTATGTGATGCTCACAAAACCTTCTGGTTTCCCTTTTTTGTTTTTCTCTCTTTTGAGAATTATGACTCATCACATGACCTAACTAGTTTGCTGTATGAACAGCTATTGTTACCATGGGATGGCTGCAGTGGTGGACAGACCTGTTCTTTCTCCACTCTTTATACCTCTGTGCATTTTTCTTCTATGCACAGTAGAAGTTTTGCTCCATGTTTGTAGAAGGCAAAATCAGTCTCCAGGGAACACTAAATCCTTCCTGTACTTATGATCAAGTCTGTGCATAAGATCAAGCTGGAAGGAATGAGGAAAATTATTGTTTTGCTTTCACTAGCATACTACCTAGTACACTTATATCACAGCATCAAAAGCACTGCACTGTATTTCATGACAGATGTTCCAGGTGTGTCTCGCACAAGGTTATGAATGCTGGGAAAGAATATAAAAGCTGCAAATCCCTTCTGATCTTTATTCTGCCTGTGAAACTACAAAACTATAATGCATTCATGCAAAGCATGCACATAAGAGGAACCCTCTCTGATGGTCAGTTAATCCTGCTTCTGTCAGTAGCCAAGAAACTGATTTTAAGAACCTGTTCCACTGGTTGACTTTGGACCAGTTCCTCACAAAGTCAGTAACATTCAGTGGAGAATCAGTGCATAAATTATTTTGGTATAAAACTAATAAATTCACATTGTTCACTTCCCTATGGTTCTCACCCAGTGGCTGTGGGTTCTACAGAGACAAGGGAATTCCTAGCCCCTCCTTCTGTTAATAACTGAACACCACAGCTTTGGGTTTTCTATTTGATGGCCATTGTTTTGGTAGTAACATACTACCTATACCTGGAGATATCAAAATATGTAGTACTCAGCCTGTTTTCTTTTCAACCAGGCAGCATGGAAGGCTGCCCACAAAGGAATGGAATGGCCTCTTGAGGTGCTTGACTAACTGCAGCACAGCTCTGTCAGCATCTTTTACTTAGACCATGGTTCAATAAAAAAATACATTCAGTTCACAAGTTTCTCTTGCACAATCAGAAAGACCATTGTGACATCGTACAAAGCTGTGATACAGAATATACTTCATTCTGCTTCTTCAAAACTTTTTCTAATAGGTTATTTTCTTCCCAGTCTTTATGTTGGACCAGCTGTCATCTGTCTGCACTTCTGAAAATTTAGGAGGCTCAAGTCCCAGAGGTTAATATTTTTTTATTATTATTATTAATTTATGCAGCATCTTCTTCCCATTGCTAACATCTCTGGTTTTTTAATTATCTGCTAAAACTGAAAGCTTGCATGGTAGGCTCTGAATCTTCTGCTGTTTGTCGAAGGCCTGAAGAATTATGTGTCGCATTAAACACAATTCTGCTTAACCCAGTACAAAAGCTTCTTATAACACTAATTTTGCAGCCATGAGGAGCTGAATGAGTCTATCCAGATGTTCTAGGGGAGGACAAAATATAGTGGTTGCCACTAAAATGTTACAGATATGTACTAGAACAAAAACAATGCATAATTTACAAAAACTAGTATTTGTTAAATACTGTCCTCCAGGTACCTGAAGGAACTTCCCATTATAAATGGGGAGGGGAAGAGAAAGAGAAACTGTGATGTTTCTCTAAAGCTACACCCTTAGTGCTGTTGCAGACATATATGTCAAAGATAAAATTTTGCAGTCAATTATACAAAAATCACTCCCTATCTTTTACTTATATTCTGCAATGGGTTAATTGCAGAAAGAAGAGTGAAACATCCCAACAATAATGGTATTATTGTTGTGGTTTAACCCCAGCTGGTAACTAAACCCTACACAGCCTCTCATCCCCCCTGGTGGGACATGAGAGAGTGAACCTTAAGGATGAAGGTGAGAAAACTCAGAAACAGTTTAATAAGTAAAGCAAAAGCTGTACACACAGACAAAACAAGGAATTCATTCATTGCTTCCCATCAGCAGGCAGAAGTTCAGCCATCTCCAGTAAAGAAGGGCTCCATCATGCATAATGGTTACTTGGGAAGATAAATGCCATCCTTCCAAACATCCCCTCTCCTTCTTCCTCCAGCTGTTATTCCTGACTGTGACCTCATATAGTATGGCTAACCATATGATGGTTGGTTGTCCTCTCCCAGCTGTGTTTCTCCCAACTGTCCAAGCCTTGTTGGTGGAGCAGTGTGAGAGTCAGAAGAGGCATTGGCACTGTGTTAAGAACCGCTCATCAATAAATAAAGCATTACTGAATTAACAACACTGTTTCCAGCATAAATCCAAATGATAGCCCCATACCAGCTACTAAGAACAAAATTAACTCTGTCCCAGCCCAAACCATCACAATAGTTCATATAGTTCTCCATGTGGCAAATAAAAAGAATACATTAAGCTCTGCTTAAAAGTAGAGGAGAGACTGAATGAAAGATGTACAAAACAAATAAGAGAAGAGCTCAGAAATAACAGACTCTGCAGATGTGATGCATCTGTTTGCTTTCCCTCTGGGGACATTGAGATAAAGAGATTATGGCATTTGTATGGAGATGGTTAGACAACCAGATCAGGTATGCAAAATATAACTAGGTTGACTTAAAGTCTATTGCAATGATAATACTGTAACAAAGAGGTGAATATAATTCACTGTGTATGCATTGAGCATTGAACATATAGATCATGAAGAAGCTCATGATATTACAGTGGTGGAATAAAACCAGAACAGACCTTGCAGATAGAGACAATGAAACAAATTTTTAACCTGTTTAAAATCTGCATGTCACTTCATTTGCAAATATAAAACTGGTACTCAGTTTTTACACAGGTATACAGACCATTCCTGATAATATTAAATGAGTATGTGACATATTGCAGATGTGAAGTCAAAAAGAAGTAAGAAACATTAAAAAGTTGACATTTAAAATTTTTGTGTACCTTGACAAGAACTATAAGTAAAAATGAGCTAAAAGCAAAAATAATGTAGACCAATGGGTATGGCATGTGTACATTATAGTAGTCTTAATAAACGAAACCGATATATAAACATCATAGAGGAAGATAAAGGCCATGAAGTCCAGTATTTATGACTTAAAAAAAAAAAAAAAACGAAACCAAACCAAACATACGTTTATTTTTATTTCATCTCTACTTGTAAAAAACAAGTAACCAGTGAAAGTCACCTCTTCACAAGTAATTCCTCACTATTATCATAAATAAGTACAGTATGCAAAAAAAAAAGAAAAAAAAAAAGAAAAAATTAGTATCAAAAATGCTTCTGGCTTTAATGTTCACTTTGGAAATATTGAGAAACTGAGTCTCATAAGTTATTAATAAGATCAGAATTAATGCAGTCATTATTCCTGGCTTCTGATTAAATGCTGCCTTGTAACCTAGTAACACTAGAAATAATGTCCAGATTATAATTTTCTGTGAACAGAATCATTGAAGAGAGGCTTTTATATGTCAAGTTGCAACATTTTTTGACCAAAAGAAATGTGTCTAGATGTTGCTTATCTGCCAGTTGCTGGAGGAGGAGAAAGAGCGAGGAAGAGACTATTTTCTTCACCAAGATGCCAAGAAGCCTTTATTTATTAATTTACGGTTCTTTTTATACCCTTTTAACTTCAAGGCAATTGGACAAGAAGCCAGCCACTCCCTGGGGTGATTGGCTGGGGTGCCACAGCACCCATAGTCAAAACATCTCTCTACCATTTTACAAACAGCTGTCACCAAGGTCACAGCTGGTGAGAGTCTTTGCGATCCCACGGGAAGGAAAATTCCATGCAGTAGTTATTTTAGCATCCACATCTAGAGACCCCATGGCTGTGGGGACAATTTTCTTTTGTATTTGTATGGGTTAGTGTATACCAACAAAGTCCATTCCTAATGATTGGTTCGTTCTCACTCTTTCACTATGATAATTAAGACAGTGGTAGATGGAGGTGAAGGAATAGAAATCTACAATCTTAGAAAAATGAAAAAAAGGACTTTTAAGTAAGGGATTTTTTTTCAGCTCATCCTCACTGATGTAAATGGACAGAATTCATTTAACATGATGTTAAGCTGTAAATCCTGTCAGACTTCCATATAGTATACAAAACCACAAAAGTGTATAAAACTGTGTCACTCATCACTAGCAATTTATCTTGCTAGAGGCTTCAATAGAAAAGACAAGCAAAAGACACTGTGAAAAAACTCAGTATTGCTAAAATTTATGACTAAAGTTATATATGCATCCCCAGCAAATTCCAAAATTAAACAATTTCTCATGAATCTAAAACAAATAAAGGAAAATTTCTGAGAATTAATAATAAAATATCTCAGGTAAGAAAACCAAATGCATATAGAAAGCAGATAAAAATCTTAGGGAATAGCAACTACTAAACAGTTGTTCATCTAAGTTAAAAAAACAAACAACTAACAAAAACCAAAACCAAACCAAACCAAAACCCCAGAGACCTAATTGCTTGCAGAATGAAAAAACCCAACAACAACAAAAAAGCTAAAAAAAACCCCCAAACACCTGGAAGAAATAAACGTATAGAAAAACAGAAAAGTAATAGACGTTAAAACGTTAAAGCAGTAAATTGTCATTGCCGGAGGGAGGGGGGGAACAAAAAAAATCAACAAAAAAAGCTTAGATCATGAGGGTAGCCATTAAAGGCACATAGTGGGATCACTCACTACATCTGTGGTTGATTACGACACGACCAAGGAACAAGAAAAAGACGTATTCGAGGGAACAGCACCGCTGGCGGGCAGCGCCTTCTGCTCTGTCGCGAGCTCCGCGGCCGCGCTACATGCGCGGGGCCAGGCGGCAGCGCCCGCAGGGGCGGTGCCTCGGGGGGCGCGACTGCGCGGTCCCGCGCAGTACCGGCGGAGAGGGGGAGGAAGGAGGGCGCAGCAGCGCAGCACGCAGCACCAGAGATGGGGCGAGGCGGGGCGCTGCGATCTGTTGAAGCCGTCTGAGATCAAAAGAGGAGTGATGGGAAAGGGAACGGGGAGCGAAGTGGCTGCCGGAATCGCGGGTGGAGAGCTGCTGGTCCCAGGTTTCCTGCCCCGATGTTTTTCCAGTTACAACAGCTGTGGTACGAAGACGGAGATCCCGTGGGGGTGGTGCGGTGCGGGCAGCAGCCGCGGCTCCTGGCGCCCGGCCCCGGCTGCAGGGCTCAGGGTTAGGGAGGGTCATCACCGCTGGAGGAGAATAAAAAGCATTTAAGAAAAAAACCCTAAATAATAATTTTAAAAAATCTACCTGGAGGGACGATGGGGAATGGAGTGGGAAGGAGAGGACGGGGACATAAAGTGATTTCTGGCAAAAGCTGGTGGCTTGGCTAAGAGAAGAGTAGCAGATCAACGGAGAGCGCTCGCCTTCTTGCCTTCACGCTCTAGAGCACAGGAGTGGGAAAAAAAAAAAAATTAAGAAAAAAAAAAGAAAATCGGGGAGGAAGGTGAGGAGAAGGAGGAAAGGGGTGGGGGGGTGTCCTTCTGCGATTAGGGCTAGGGGCTAGCCGGGGGCGGCGGTGCGAGATGGCACACACATTAACACACAAACACATCATATATACAGACATACGAGTCCAGCTAAGGGCGGGCAAAGCCCCCGACACACCCCCCAGGAGCATCAAGGGGAGGTGCCTCGGTTCCCCCACCGGAGAGGGGACACGGCGGGGCCGGGAGCTGCTCTCGGGGTCTGCCGGCGCGGCTGCCTTCACCTGGGTCTTTTCAACAGTGAGCGCGGAGGGGAGGAGAGGTGTCGAGTCTGGAGAACTACCTCTGGATGGTTTAATTAAAAAAAAAGAAAAAACAAACAAAAAAACCCCCCAAAAAACAGCAAACCAAAAGCAAAACAACAAACCAACCAACCAACCAAAAAAAAAAAAAAAAAAAAAAGCAACAGGAAAAAGATCCAATTCTGCAATCTTCTGCTCCCTACAGGCTCAACACCATAAGGGACTGCTATATTTGAGTCTGTCAGGAAGATGGGAGAGAGAGACTGAGAGTCAGGGCGAGAGAGAGAGACGTTCCACAGCAGCGGTAAGTGTCTTTGCCATTCCCCCAGCCAGACACTGATTTCCCTGGTTAGAGTTTGGAATCTGTGGAGATTATTTGTTGCAATGTCCATCGCGGCATCTCTGTGAGCAAGCAAGCTGGTGTGAAGCCAGCAATGGTGAGAGATCCTGGTTTTGGGTTCTTACTGCGGGTCTCTGTGTTTTGCTTTTTGTTTTCAATCTTACATTGAAATTGTCAGAATTGAGTGGAAAAGTTGAAGCAGAAATGACTGTGATTTACTATATGCTTCTTGTCATTTAACCAGCTTGGGAAACTACTGCAGTAGATAGATAGTGATGGGTGATGTGAGGCTTTTAGAACAAATGCATACTCCAGAGAAAGAATGCTTCTTTTAATGTGCTAATTTTTTATGTTTGGAAAAACTACCATGCAATTGCATGAAGGTGAAACAGAAAATAACCAGTTTATAGTGCTACACTAAAAGTTGTGTTGTTACAAAGTTCAGAATGTTACTTGGCTTTGGGAAACAATTGCCTTCTGAATTAGAAAAGTGTGGAGCCTGGACTGTTCTCCTTTGGCAGATGAGGTAGAATTACATAAAGATGCACTGATTTTTCCTTTCTGATGTGAGAGCAGTGAATAAGTGTATGTGCAATATCAATGAGCTGGCTAGAAGATAAACGGAATTATTTCTATGACACAGAGTATGAAACTGTTTTTAAGATTTTTATATCAGAAAAAAAAATCAGAATCCATCACTTCAAATGTTCAGTCTCATTCCTGTAAAGCTCAGAAAGTTCATAAAACAGAAGTTACAAAAGATAGTGTAATGTGACTAGTTAGGACTAAAGTTTTCTATGTGTTGCAATATTTCAGAAATGCAAATTTATTTTTATTTTGTTTTTATTTTAAAAGTAATTATTTGAATGACACACTTTCAGAAACATTTTTGAGTGAAGGACTTGTTGCAAAGTTTTTCTAAGGACTTAAAAGCATTATCCTAGTCTTTGGTGAGCTTTGGATGAGACCCTAAAGTTTGAAACTGCAAATAGATTACATGTTCACTGTTAGCCAAAAGCTGAGGGGGGTTCCTGATAATTAAAATTTGGATGACACTTTCCAAATAATAAAGGTGCAATTAATTATTGCTGAATTATAGTAGAATTCCTATAGAAGTACTTCATGGCAATCAATATTAACATAATATCAGTTCATTATAATTAATATTATTGCAGTGGATATCAAAAGAATTAGCAATAACTGGGCCATTATTTTAAAGTACTATTAAAATTTATATTAGATTTTGTTGGGTTGTTTGTGTTTTGTTGTTTGTTTTTGTTGGTTTTGGGTTTTTTTTTAATTGTCTTTTATTACTATAGTATTTATCTGTAAAGTTTTAAGTAAAAAAAAGCAAATGAAATCCCCAAGCCCTTTCAATATCTACCTTCCTGGGAGGAACGATGCTTGTTTACTTGTGTGAAGGATATTAAAAGGAAGACAGAAAACTGATATGTAAGCTATAGTAACTGAGGAAATTTAATGTATGTGGCCCTCCGTGACAATATTCTTTTAACCATGTGAATGATTAAGAGATGTGTTTAAGAAAAGTCTTGGAAGACAATAAATACGTAAAGGAAGGAAGATGAAGTTATTAAACATTCTTGAAGGTGATAACAGCTAAATAATTTTACAAGTGGACTATTCAATTTGCAGTTCTTCTATTTCATATGAAGCATATGCCCATGCAAAAAGTCAGAACTAACAGAGTGTGACAAAACAAACAAACAAAAAAGTGTGAAGATAGCTACAAAACGTCTGGAGACTGAAAGTGTAGATTTTAAGTTTGTCAGTCAATATGAAGCTGAAGGTCATACTCCGAATTCTATGTTAGAATATCAGGGGAATGGATCTTAATTTAATTTTATTATGAGGGTAGATGTACTAAGAATGAAAACAGAAAACACCAAAAATATGACTGGCTGAATTATAGCAGGGAACTTGGAAGAAAACAGCTTTGACAACAGATTTTTATGAATAATATCCTAGCAGCTAAGATAAAAGGTATGATTAAAAACTCTGCTGTTAGGAAATAATAAAAAGCAACTTTAAGAAATGCATAACTTAGGGGACTATCAGCAAAGATTCAATACAGGAAGGTCATGACTGGCAAATTTGCTTGAGTCCCCTGAATAAGTTGCTGACATGGTAAACTATTGGGGAATTGGTGATATGATTTATGGGGGTTTCAGAAAATGACCAGTTATGTGCTTTACAAAATATTGATGTGGAAAGTAAATTTTAGAAGAAGGGCTGGAATTAATTCAAACCTGACTTAGAGATAGGGACCAGAGGGTGTCAGTAAAGGTAAAGAGCTCTGATGAAAGAAGGAGGTTAAAAGTATGATGCTTTAAGTGAGAATTTGAAATCCAGTTTTCTTTCTTGTTTTTTATAAAGCTAGCACGTTTAAAAAAAAAACACCTCAAATCTCATTTGCTAGCAATACAGAAAAATATGTTCCACTGAATAGATTCGGCACACTGAGGGTTTTCTGATTAGGTTAATGTTAGGAATATTTATTTTAAGTAACAAATGCAAGCCTTTACTAAAGGCATTGGAAAATACATGTTAGGAATATACAAGACAAAGGGATGGCACTGAGCCCTCCGAGGTCACTCAGTTACACTGAAAAAAGAATGGTTATTTTGAATGATGTGGCCTTCAACACAGATTTTAGTTCTCTGAATTCACCGCATAATTTGCCGCTGTTGCCTGCTCTCCATATGCTCCAGCTAGCTGTTTCTGCATTGCTCTTTCTGTCAGTTTCAGGACCACCTCAATCATTTGAACGACTTTTCACACTCTAAATTACTAAACTAGAATCTGCCACAGATTATAATGCACTGTTAATTCCTGAGAATCAATGTCAAATAGATGTTTGCTTGCTAATACTATATTGGTAGGTGTTTTACAGAATTTATTTTCTTTCTTTTGTGCATAGCTTGGACAATGCTTTTTTTTCAGGGTTTGTTACACCCTGTATTACCAACTTCTTACACTCTTCAAGGGAAAAGTGCTGTCTGGAAGGGATGTAGTCCCTACAGTTTTATATTCTGAGCAATTCTGATCAATAATACTACATTAGGGGCTGCTGCCTTTTAAATATTACGAAGCTGTTAAAACTGGGTAAGGTAAATACATTCTGATTTTACTTAAATTTAAGATGTCAGAGTCTCATAATGTGCTTATGTGTATGTATGTTTGTGTGTATATACACATATTTATATATTATATTTTTTTTTTGTCTTTACAAACTAGAATGGAAGCAACATTAGTGTTTTCTGGTTAGTGTAAGGAAATGTAATCTGACTGTTTTTATAATTAATTTATTGGCTGATCTATTAAAATATTCAGAATTGTGTGAATCATAAGAAAATCTTTGCTTACATGCTGCTTACTAATAAAAAGTTCAGGATTATTTCTTACTGTACTTCGTAAAGGCAACAAATAAAGTTTTAGGTGTAGCAAGTGGGTGTTAACAAGAGAATATGACTTCAAATTCTCTATCTTGGGGATATAGTAAAACATGAGAATTACCATCCATGGTTACAGCTGGTGTTCTTGATCACATACACCCATAGTTATTCTGAGTAGCCATCCACTTAGACTAGCTCCCAAGCTTACAGAGCCATGAGGTTGTCAGAATGACGGAGTAATTAATGCTGTCATGTAGTAGTTACGACACCATGGTTTACCTCTTTAGATCTCCTCCAGGACCTAGCTTATATGTCAGTCTCACAAAAAATTGATAACTCTTCTCCGTTGCCATACCTAGAAATAGAAAATGCATTGAACTCTTCCCATCCATCAGAAATCTCTTTTGGGAGTTCTCTTTTTCAGTATGCTCTTAAAGGTTTTATTGTATATGGTGTTAAAACATGATGGTACATTTGGAGAAACTTCTGCTGCTGTAACTAAAAGCAGTCAAACATTGAAGGTAGTTCATTGCTGTTACTGAGAAGGGTAAAGGATGGCAACTTTCCATTCAACATACAGGGAATGTGGCTTCGGCCTCCTTGTGACTGAGATATGCTCAGGTTTCAATAGCCGTAAGTTTTAAGATTTACTATGTATCCAGTGGGACTTCTAACCTGCAAATAATTTTGATCAAGATTAAATGTACAGCTTTTCAATTGATATAGACATAGTAACAGCTCAATCTTTTGAGTGTCTTGTCTTGCCAAATAACATCACTTTGCAAGAATTCATTAATCTCATTTTATTGTATTGGTTTTACAGTCTTCATTAAATATGTGAGCGACATTACCCTATGACTATAATGTTCCTGGTACAGGTTGTAACCAGCATGCTCTAGCAATACATTCAACCAAGAGTGGTAGCTACACAGACAGGCAGGTAAATGGAAAAGACTTTGTGGTCTATCAGAAGAAGCTAAACTAACAGTGTAACCTCCTCATAGTATTGTTTTGAGAAGACATTCAGACACTAAACTAGAAAAGTTATAATTCTTAACCATAAAAACATATATCCAGAAGATATGTTTGTTGCAGTAATCTCCTTCTGAATGTCTTTTCAAAACTAAGTAGTAATTGACAAGGTATTTAAAATAAATTTGCTTTTGGAAAAAGTGATTATTTATTACCTGTTTAAGTACACCATGCCTTATATTTTCTGAAAAAAAATGACCAGTTATCTCCTTTAGCTCATTCCACAGATTTTCATATACTTTCTACCCACAGTTATCTGCAGGCACATAGAGCTGGAACGTAAATGAACAAAACTTAATGAATCAACAAAGTCACAGTGTACATTTTACCTGTTCTTCTTAGATGGTTTTCAAAGAGAACATTTAACAAAAGTTAAGTATTATAGCCACATAAATAAATAAATTCTGGATGTGCTGGAATGATTTTATGATATTCAGCCCTGTTGGTCTGGCAATCATCTTTGTCATGTCCATATTACTGGGATGTAATTAGGATAATTAATTTATCTTTACATTTATTCTTGTGATGGCTTGGACAAGGCATAAGATAGGCAGATTCTCAAATAGAAACTACTGAAAATTTAATGAGATGTTGTGCTCCTGTATAGGAATTTCAGTATGCCCAGCACACAAAAATGCAGTTGTAGTCCAAAGAAGCATTTGAAATTCTGGGCATAGAGATAAATTACAATTATTCTGTGTTAAAACTTATGATCTGTTGTGGTCTTTTCTAAATCTGAAAATCATTACTTAAAGAAACCAAATAATGTACTCATTCCTGTGCCATGCCCTTATTCTTTTTTTCATTTTTGACTTTTACATGTCTGAGGTAATACAAGCTTTTGACTTCTTCGTCTTATGCTATGCAAGATGCTCAAAATGTTCTTAGTCCACAGCAATGTATGCGGTGTCATGTATTATTGCTTACATAAAACTCAGCTTGGAGAATCTGATGCCATTACATCTCCTTGATGTGTTTGTGCACAGCTTCTCCACTCAAATACAGCTGTGTTGTCTTTCCTCTGTCTGAACTTTGGGGATGAGTGTTGGACATTGAAATAGCTTTCAATTAAGAAAGACTGTTCCATAGTTTTTAGAAGATGCATAATTGAAAATGTAAAGCAGATCAGATAACAAGGGAGGATAATTATTAAGAAGACCATTGGCACACAGAGATAATTTAGAAAACATGATATATAGCTAAAATATCTGCAGTCTTGTTTCCTCCCTTGCATATTGCCACTTACTGATTACTATTTAGGTATTTATTTGCCTTACCAAACACTTTGTGCCCGAGTCATTCACTGATGGCCATAATCCTCTCCTTGTGACTTCACAAGGCATCTCTGGAAAAAATGTGAGCATCAGCAGCAATGAATTGAGACATTACTGAAGGTATCAAGTAGGAGGAGTATGCTTGCACAAAAGGCCTATTAATCAACAACAGGAAAAAATATTCAAAGTAGCATAATTCAATTGAATTTGAATTCTTGCATATTTTCTGCAAAGTAGAAGCAAGACAGACTGTTTGATCAAGCCCTGAAAAAAGCAAAACCCTTTTCTAGAAAATAAGGAAAGTTGAGCAGGTTCAGAAACATTAAGTGTATGAGAGTACTAAAGATTATACCCTTGAAAGATCATTTACTTGTTCAAGATTTTTGTTATGTCTGTAAGTTTTCATTAAATAAGTTACTATTAAGACTCCTTCTCTGTGAAACTTTGCAAAATAGTTCTTTTGAAACAGCATGACATTAGTTGTTAAGGCAATTAATAATGGAATGTAAAGGAATTTGCTAAGGATTTACTTCAAAGCTTACAAAGGTATGTTGCAATTATAAACAATGTGTACATGGTTATATAGCATTATAGGATTTGTAAACAAGAATTAAGTATGAGAAAAAAAAGAGATGTATCATAGGTTTTGGTTATTTTCCCTCGACAGAAAATTATTGACTTCATATGTGACATTCTGAATCAAATAAAAGCTGTTCTATAAGACAATGTGACAGCTGAACAATTTTAGTATTTACTAAAAATAGTACTTCAACAACTGTGTCATAGTCTCATGCATTATCTGAGATTTGGGAAAAGATAGCAGGAGACTGATTTTGTGGATACTGGTATAAAATTCAAAAGAATGTGGTTTAAGAGAAACCACTCCAAAAAACATAATGGGCAAGCTTGCTTTTTACAACCTACAGGACTGTAACTAAGCAGCTTAGGAGATCCCAAGTATTTATCTAAAATCCTACCTGTAGGTGGTATAAAAAGATCTGGAGTGTTTTGACAATGAAACAAACAGCCTGTAAACAGATAGGTGGTGATTTTGGACGTTTTGTTCTTATTACGGAATGTATTACAATATTGTGAGTGATGTAGCAAAGCAAAGCAAATACAAAAGTTTAACATCTGTTTGACCTAATCCTGTTCTTTGATGTCGGTGAGAAAATCTCTATCCATTATCTTGAAAATAAAAATTAAAACAAACAAAACTAACTTCTAGAAATAATCACAATGGACATAGAGTTATCATACTTCTTTATACCATGAGAGATTCTAAAACACCTTAGAAACATAGGAAGAAATAGTTTTTCCATGCTTACGAAAAAAGTCCAACAGTTCAGTCAGTAGAAACTTTAGCAGATTTTGGACAGAAAGTTCTACCACAGGAAATTGTAGTTGTTTTCTGCTGATTTTTATTTGGAATTTATTAGTTGCTAGTGTATAAAAAAAAATATGATTGGATGCTGTGATTTGAGGTTGTGGGTTTTTTTGTTTTGATTTGTATTTTTTATTGTTTTGTTTTGTTTTATCATAAAATGGCTAGGACTGGAAGGGACCTCCAAAGGTCATCTAGTCCAGCCCCTCTGCAGCAAGCAGTGACACCCTTAACAAGACCAGGCTGCTCAGAGCCTTGTCCAACCTTACCTTGAATATCTCCAGGGATGGGGCCTCAACCACCTCCCTGAGGAGCCTATTCCACTGTTCTACCACCCTTAAGGTAAAGAACTTCTTCCTGATATCTTGTCTAAATCTACTTTTCTCTAATTTAAACTAATTACTCCTCATCCTTTCAATACAGGCCCTTGTAAACAGCCCCTCTCCAGCTTTCTTGTAGGCCCCATTCAGGTACTGGAAGGTTGTTAGTAGGTCTGTCTCCCTGGAGCCTTCTCCTCTACAGGCTGAACAATCCCAGCTCCTTCAGCCTGTTCTTGTAAGAGAGGTGTGCCAGCCCCCTGATCATCTTTGTGACCTTCCTTTGGAACCGCTCCATCAGGTCCATGTCTTTCCTCTGTTGAGGGGTCCAGAGTTGGACACAGTACTCCAGGTGAGGTATCACCAGAGCAGAGTAGAGGGGCAGAATCACATCTCTCGACCTGCTGGCCACACTTCTCTTGATGCAGCCCAGGATGCAATTGGCCTTCTTGGCTGTAAGTGCACACTGTTGGCTCATGTCCAGTTTCCACCAACGCCCCTAAGTGCTTTTCTGCAGAGCTGATTTACAACACATTGTCTCCCAGCCTGTATTGATAGTGAGGGTTGTTTTGACCCAGGTGCAGGACCCTGCACTTAGTCTTGTTGAAACTCATGAGGTTCACATGGGCCCATCTCTCCAGCTTGTCCAGGTCCATCTGGATGACATTAATTTTGTTTGGGTTTTTTTTTTCCCCCCCTCTTCTCTAATGAAGTCTATTGTATTGCCACTTTCGTTTTATTTACTCATCACCTGAGATATTCCCACATGTTGTCCTGGCATGAAATTGGTTTTCTTAATTTGTATGCATGATTTGCCTTTTCTGTAATTTGGATTTTATTGCCAATGTCAGACAAAGGAGATGAGGGAAGTATTAAGAACACCACCCTTCATCTCTCCCATTGCCACAAATAAAGGCAACAAATAAATATATTTTGTTAATGCAGTGAAGTCAGAATCCTTGTGGCTTGAGATATATTAAAGAAACTCTCTAGCAATCCAAGACCAAAGGTGAGACTAATATGGCAGACATTGTAGCAGGTGTTTACTACAGGCCACCTGATCAGGATAAGGAAGTGGATGAGGCCTTCTACAAGCAGCTGGGGATAGCTTCGGAATCACAGGCTCTGGTTGTCATGGGGGACTTGAACTACCCTGACATTTGCTGGGAGAATTGTACATCCAGACACAGTCAGTCCAGTAGGTTCCTCCAGAGCATTGATGATAGCTTCCTAATGCAGATGTTGGAGGAGCCAACAAGGAGAGGAGTGATGCTGGACCTTGTACTGACCAAGAAAGAGGGTCTGGTAGAGGATGTGAAGG
>JAOEGS010009382.1:18420-32724 GCA_025447755.1 Corythornis vintsioides
TCCCAGGTGCAAGACTCTACACTTGCCCTTGTTGAATTTCATTAAATTTCTTCCTACCCAACCTTCCAGCCTGTCCAAGTCTCACTGGATGACAGCACAGCCTTCTGGGGTGTCAGCCACTCTACCCAGTTTGGTGTCATCAGCAAACTTGCTGATATTGCACTCTGTGCCCTCATCCAGGCCATTGATGAATATGGTGAACAGAACTGGTCCCAGCACCAACCCCTGTGCAACCCCACTAGTTACAGTCCTCCAACTAGACTCCATCCCATTAACCAGAACTCTCTAGCTTCTTTCCTTCAACCAGTTCCCAATCCACCTCACTACCTGATCATCCAGACCATACTACCTCAGTTTAGCCAGAAGGATGATGTGGGAAACAATGTGAAATGCCTTACTGAAATTAAGATAAAACACATCCACTGCTCTACCTCCACCTATCTATCCACCTGGTTATGTCCTCATAAAAAGCCATCAGCTTGATCAAACATGACCTCACATTGGTAAAACCATGTTGACTGCTCCTAATGACCCCCTTGTCCTTGATATGCCTAAGGATAGCACTGATGTCCTTGATATGCCTAAGGATAGCTTCATTACCTTTCCAGGGATGGAAGTGAGGCCAACTAGTCTAGAGTTGCCTGGATCCTCCTTCTTATCCCTTTTGAAGATTGGAGTTATCTTTGTCCTCCTCAAGTCATCAGGCATGTCTCCTGTTTGCTGTGACTTACTGAAGATGTTGGAGAGTGGTCTGGCAATTACCTGTGCCAGGTCCCTCAGCACCCGTGGGTGCATGCCATCAGGACCCATGGACTTATGGATGTCCAGATTACTAAATTGTTCTTTAACCCCATCCTCATCAAGCAGAGAAGACTCCTTTGTCATGCAAATCATCTGGTGCCTCAGGTGTCAAGGGCTCCTGAGGACAGTCTCCAGCAGTATAGAAAGAGGCAAAGAAGGCATTTAGTAGCTCTGCCTTCTTTGTGTACTCTGTCACCAGGGCACCTGCCTCATTCAGCAGAGGACCTACATTGCCTCTAGCCTTAGCTTTTCCTGCAATATATTTGAAGAAGCCCTTTTTGTTATCCTTGACCTCCCTTGCAAGGTTGAGTTCCAAAGAGGCCTGAGCCTTCCTGGTTACCTCCCTGCTTTTTATGACAACAGTCCTATACTCCTCCCAGGTGGCCAGCCCTTGCTTCTGTGATCTGTAGATTCTCTTCTTCCACTTAAGTTTGCTTAGCAGTTTCTTACTTAACCATGCAGGTCTCGTGGCTCCCTTTGTTTATTTCCTGCTTGATGGGATGCACTGATCAAATTACAATTACTTCTATTACTGCAGCTCATAATGAGGCTCCTGGGCTGTAAATCAGGGCAAGCTCTGATGATGGTATTCAGATGTGTATTTGATAATGAAAATCCAAAGATTGTGAAAAAAAAAAAAGGTCTTCAAATAGTCTCCTTTTCCATTGTTTTTCTTCTCCACATTCAAAATGTTCTCTTGATATATTGAAAATAAAATTCTATTCCCAATGGAAATTTTATTACAGATCATCACAAAACAAAAATCTATTTTTAATTTAGTTCATCTATTAACTACCACTAGTTGTAAGCAACCACAGACCTCTCATTTTCACAATATGTCCATTCTCCTGTCTGTAGATATTGATGCAAGAATAAGGGAAGGGGTTACTTACCTATGCATCTGCTCTTCATGGCTTTTTCCATGACACAGAAATCTCTAAAACTGGCAGCAAAAAACAGTTTGAACAGATCACTTTGTTGCTAAGGTATTAAAATCCATAAGATTTCAGAATAAGCAGGTTTCTTGTATGATAATGTTCATGGCTGACTAAGAAAAAAAGGTAACAGCTTTTTGTAAGAGATAAGGTGACCATCTTTTGGAATAGAGATTGGCAACACTTGGGCAATTTGCAGAACCCATACTAGATGATGTGTGAACCAAGGAGGGGAGAAATTGATATTTAAGTACCCTAGATTGCTAAGTTTGCTGCATTCGTATCCCAAATAGTAATTTCAAATGTTTGTATGAGTGCTCTGGGAAAGCGGATAACTTTTTTTTTTTCAGAATTGTAAGCAAAATTCATAAGACTTTAAACTGTGACTGTTGCCTGTCATTACTGAGATAGTCTTACTGTCCTTGGTAAGGGAAACTGACCAGCTACCACTCAATTGAGATGTTGTTTGTGTTATCTGAAACACCTGCTATGAGCATATAAAAATCTGACTTTAACTTTTGATTAATTTATTTTTTACTGCGCCATTAGATTTGTCTGGTTTACTAGCAGTGTGGGGAAATTCACAAATAAAATTTTTTTTCCACTCCCAGATACAAATAAACTGGTTTGTAGTTGGATACTCAAGGACTTTCATTTTGAAATACATTTATGAAAGATAATGAATGTTCAGGGTATTTTTCTGGGAAAATTGAAGTCATGTCAGGACTTTTATTTCCATGGCACTGGATATGGGGGGAAAGAACTAATTTTAGTGGACACAAAATATCCCTCCAGCCAGTGAAAGAAGACATCCTAGAGCTTTGGTCTGAATTCACATGCCTTGCCATTGAAACATCCATGGTTTGCAGCCTGTCCACTGTGGGGCTGTAAGTGAGATTTCCCCTTAGAAGTGAAGTTTTATGAGAGGAAATCACAGCACAATAAATAGTTCTGATCTTTATTAACTTATCTACCTCATTTGTCAAGATGATGAATCTGTATATGCTCAAGGTTTTAAAAGATAATGTGGTTTGCTATAAGCAATAATGGGATTATTTATTTATTTTTTTAAAATAAGATGGAATTTTGCTGCTTACTGTCATTTAATCATGCTCATTTTCTGTGTAAAGAGTGGTCTGTTGCCATTTGGTCACACACAGTTTTTATACAGAAGCTGTTTATCAAAATGGCAACATTTCATTTTAGGACACATTTGGAAAACGGACATTGTTGTGTGCATTAGCACTGCACAGTCACAGGAGTGGCAGAAGTTTGCCTGAGCTCAAATTCCAAGACACTTTACAACAAAAATTAGCCACTTTGCCTCAACCTTCTCTCACACTGAAATAAGGCCTGCATAATGCAGGCAAAGTTAAAACAAATTGAAGGGAGCATTCCTCACACAGCATAAAGTCAGCCTGAGGAATACAGTCACACAGTTCATAGATTTGCTTTTTAAAAGGGCTGGATAATTTTAGGACCAATAATAGCATTTTTTAGTTATGCATGCTAAGTGAGGTATAATGGGATTTCCTGCTCCACAGCATCAGCTATGGGGCCACTACATCACTTCAGGGGCTGAGAAGGGGTTTCTTTTCACACACATACCCATGTTCACACTCACATGCACCCCTCCTGCATGAAGCAATTAATTTTGATGATGTCTATTAGGGAATTTTTTGAATCATTGTGCATAATCTACCGTCTCTGAATAGTTAAGGCAAATATCTACATGTTGACAATAGCCACGTAGAGTAACTGTAGTAATTACAAAGCATGTGGAGCATATGAAAAATGTGGGTACTTTGTCCATTTTTCAAATGTCAGGAGCTCTGGACACCAACTCTTAATATTCAAAAGACTTCTGGGAATAAAAAAATCTATGCAAGACTCAGTCAGTACTAGAGTGCCAGTTGCTGGCTGCAGTCACAGTCAGTAAGATATGATTACTAGTTTAATTAATACATCCTTCAGTCTCCCATCATGATCATTTCAGAAATCAACAAGAATGAAAAATAGGAGTCCACAGCGTTATTGATACATTTTAAGTATTTGTTTTTAATGGAATTATAGGTGAAAAATAAAAAAATATTTGAAAATTCAGAGGATAATTATTGCAAAGAAAGTCCAGGGTATGAGTATGATGAAGTGGTACAGTGGGTGTCTTTTTATTTTATTATTTTTCCTAACATTCTTTGTGTTATCTACACTGGAGCATGAACCTATGGAAGAATAGATTAATGTGTATTAAAGGTATCATATATCACTATCATCACTTTCAACTACCAGAATAGGATCTAGAAAACTTTTCTACTACTTAGACTCACTGTATACAGTAGGAAGAGAGTTAAGCACGAGCAAGAAGCCAATTAAAAACTTTATTTTCAGCATGCATATGCATAGAGCATGCCAAAGGAGAACAATAATGACAGGGACATGCCCTATATCCTACCAGGGGCACCAGAATTTGACCCATTCATTCATGAATATCACTGAACAACCTCTTTAAAGAGTTATGTTATTAAAATTAAAGTATAACATACAATATTTTACCTTTTTACAGTTTTTACCTCAGTTGAAGAGGCTTAGGTTTGAGATCAGTTGAGCAAACTGGACATCCACAAGTCCATGGGCCCAAATGGGATACACCCGCAAGTGTTGAGGGAGATGTCAGAGGTCATTGCCAGGCCACTCTCAATAATCCTTAAGAGGTCCTGGATGACAGGCGAGATGTCTGAGGACTACAGAAAGGCCAATGTTGTCCCAATCTTCAAAAAGGTCAAAAAGGAGGACTCGGATAACTATAGGCCGGTCAGCCTCAACTCCATCCCAGGAAAGGTGATGGAACAGCTGGTTCTTGCCACCATCTCTTAGCATCTGGAGGAAAGGAGGCTTATCACAAGTAGTCAACATGGATTCTGTAAGGGGAAATTATGCTTGTCTAATCTGATAGTCTTCTATGATGACACAAGTAGTTGGATAGATAAGAGGAGGGCAGTGGATGTGGTGTTTCTTGACTTCAGCAAGGCTTTTGATAATGTCTCCCATGGGATCCTCACAGCCAAGCTTAAGAGGTGTAGATTGGGTGATTGTGCAGTGAGGTGGATTGGGAACTGGCTGAAGGACATACCCCAGAGAGTTGTGGTCAGTGGAGCAGAGTCTGGCTGGAGGCCTGTGACTAGTGGTATCCCCCAAGGGTCAGTACTGGGTCCAGTACTATTCAATATATTAATAAATGATCTGGATGAAGGGTGTGGATAGCTAGGGCCTGGCTGTCGGAAGATGTCGTGCTGTACGGAAAGATAAGACCCCTCTCAGGATAGCCAGTAGTGGTCAGTCTGCGATGTAAGCAGACGGATGTGACGTTGTAAACCCAGGCTATATAACACTGTGTCACGCACTAATAAACGCCATTTGCTGTCCACCACATTGGTGTCAGTGAGCTGATGGCCCGAGCGGCCTGGGGTTGGCCATTGTGCCGTTCCTGAGAAGTGTCACCACGCCTCGAGAGGCAACAGAAGGGATTGAATGTACCCTCAGCAAGTTTGTTGTTGATACCAAACTGGGAGGAGTGGCAGACACAGCAGCAGGATGTGCTGTCATCCAGCGTGACCTGGACAAACTGGAGAGATGGGCAGGGAGAAACTGAGTAAAATTCAACAAAGGCAAGTGTAAAGTGCTGCATCTGGGGAAAAACAACCCCATGTATCAGTGCAGGCTGGGGGCTGATGTACTAGAGAGCAGCTCTGGAGACAAAGACCTGGGGGTCCTGGTGGACATGAGGATGACCATGAGTGACTAAGAAGGCCAATGGCATCCTGGGATACATTAAGAAGTGTGTGGTCAGCAGATCAAGGGAGGTTCTCCTCCCCCTCTGCTCTGCACTGATGAAACCCCACCTGGAATACTGTGACCAGTTCTGGGCATCCCAGTTCAAGAGAGACAAAGAGCTACTGAAGAGACTTCAGCACAAGGCCACCAAGATGATGAAGGGAGTGGAGCATCTCCCTTCTGAGGAGAGACTGAGAGAGCTGGGGCTCTTTAGCCTTTAGAAGAGGAGGAGACTAAGGGGGGACCTCATCAGTGTCTATCAATATGTTAAGGGTGAGTGTAGAAAGGATGGAGCCAGATTCTTCTCAATGTCATCCAATGACAGGACAAGGGGCAATGGGTGCAAGTTGGAGCACAAGAAGTTTAGGGTAAACACAAGGAAAAACCTTTTTCACAGTGAGTGTAACAGAGCTCTTGAATGGGCTGCTTAGGGAGATTGTGGAGTCTCCTTCTCTGGAGACATTCAAGACCCACCTGGATGTGTTCCTGGGTGTCTTGGTCTTGGTGATCCTGCTCTGGCAGGGGGGTTGGACTAGACGATCTTTCTAGGTCTCTTCCAACCCCTAACATTCTATGATTTTATGATTCTGTTGGAATGCAAGAAGACGAATTTCATTACTGCACTATCTCTGTGGTCAGAACCATTCTCCAAATCTGAGTCATGACTTCAATTTTGTGAGGATTCAGAGAGGATGCAAACACACAGGTGTATTGCTGTAGCATGGTTAGTGCTGCCTGATTGTGCAGAAAGGAATAAAATGCTTGCTGCTGGATGGAGACAGAGCACATGCTAGAGAAGCATCCTTGCTGCTAATAATTGAATCGCTGAGAAGGTGTCCTGAGTTATGCTGCCAGAACTGCATCTGCCAAATAGGAACTTCTCCCACAGCATTGTCCTAGAGAAGCTGGTGGCTCATGTCATAGACAGGTGAACTACTTGCTGGGTAAAAAACTGGCTGGATGGTTGGGCCTAGAGAGTTAATAGTAAACAGAGTTACGTCCAGTTGGTGGTCAGTCACCAGTGGTGTCCCCCAAGGATCAGTTATGGTGATGGTTTTGTTCAATATCTTTATCAATGGTCTAGACAACAGGATTAAGTGCTTCCTCAGTAAATTTACAGATGACACAAAATTAAGTGGAAGTGTCGATCTGCTTGAGGGTAAGGAGGCTCTGCAGGGGGATCTGGACAGGCTGGATAGATGGTCTGAGGCTAAATGTATGAGGTTTAACAAGGTCAAGTGCTGTGTTCTGCATTTCAGTCACAACAACCCCAGGCAACACTACAAGCTTGGGGAAGAGTGTCTGGAAAGCTGCCTGGAAGAAAAGGACCTGAGTGTTGTCTTGGTCATCTGGGTGAACATGAGCCAGAGTGTTGTTGTTTGGGCATGGTGATCTTAGAGGTCTTTTCCAACAACGACAATTCTGTGGTTCTGTGAAAATAATGAAACAGCCAGCAATGGATCCAAACACTCCATCATGAAACTTAAGTCTCTGTGGTCTCATTCTGATTCATTTTATCTGTAATTCATGCTCTATTCTCTTTAGAAGTAATGAGAGATGTGAATAACTGCAGTTCTGTCCTCTAACCAATTAGACTCTCGAAGATCACCTCATCCCCATCCTGCTTACCTACACTCTCTTGTAAACTGTGATTGTAGGTACCACAGTCATAAATGGAAAACAGCTAGAAATATACCCATTTAGTGACAGTCTATCCCTTTTACAGAGTGAATTAGAGACTAAACACTAACAGTACTCAGAAGTCCAAACAAAGTATTCAATTTTTTTCTTAATAATATTAAAAATAAATATAAATTATAAACTGGATCATGAAGGTGATGCTTAAATACTGTAAAGAATTGTAGACAAGAAGGCAGAAGAAATATAGTTACAGAAGGAAATTTTATATCAATGAAAAACAACACTGACAGACTTGACATCAAGATTTATTTGACTATAGGTGAAGAAACTATTAAAATTATGTTAAATGAAAAGAAGTAGGTCAGCCTATTATATAGCAAGAGAATGCATAGATCTATGTAATTTTATCTGGACAAGTTTCTGACTAGTCACATTGAGAGAACTGGGGCTCAAGGGCAAAGTTCTCCTGTGCTTTATGAAAGGCTAAAGTGAAATTGGTCATTGTGTAGTAATTTTTCCTTGAAGAGTACAAATCACCTCAAAGAGCATGGGGAGAAGAAATATTAGCCACTGTGCTGTCTGAATACTATATTTTTGACATATCTGGCCAAGATTCTAAGGTCATATTTGACCCCACTTCACTGGGATAAAGTGGGTTATCTATTTTCAAGTTGTCACCTCTGGGTAGATATGAAAAGACTAACTGAAGATAATTAGTAAAAGTGAAAGGGAAATCTTCCTCCATTTTCCCACAGATCTGAAATATAAAAACTAAATTCTTAATATTGAGCATTCATACCCTTTTCCATATAAAAGGCTGCACTTTGAATAGTCAGTGATCTAAAATGACAAAATCATATGTCTCAAGTGAAGACAGACTTTGGGTTATAATTACTCTTTTTTAAACACAGTTTTTTAAGAAAAAAGATTCTAATTTTGCTTTTGTGTGATAAAATTTAATCAAATTACAAATTCTGCTGAAAAAAAAAATCCTTTATTTATTAAATCAACATTTGCTACCAACATGTATTTTTCAGTCACTATTCATTCTTATTTTTCATAGAAAATAGTGAAGAACTTGGTAATGGGAGATGGTTGAAGGTGGCATGTGTTTAACAAAGAACCCCAGAGGATATCTGTGGGATAATCCAGAAAAAAGTATGCGTACAAATCCATCTGGTGGATGATCACAAATGGTGTTCCTCAAGGCTCAGTACTGGGACCACTTATGTTTATCAATGATCTTAATGAGGAGAGAGAATGCACCCACAGTAAGTTTGCAGACGACATCAAGTTGGGTGGGAGTTTTGATCTGCTTGAGGGTAGGGAGGATCTTCAGAGTTACAGACTTAGACTGTATTGATGGGTCAAGGTCAGTTGTATGAGCTTCTACAAGACCAAGTGCTGGGTCCTTCACTTGGGCCACAACAACCCCAGGCAATGCTACATGTTTGGGGAAGTGTGGCTGGAAAGCTGTCTGACAGAAAGGGACCTGGGGGTGCTGATTGACAAGTGGCTGAGTATGAGCCAGCAGTGTGCCCAGGTGGCCAAGAAGGCCAACAATATCCTGTCTCGTGTTAGAAATAGTGTGGCCAGAAGGACCAGGGAGGTGATTGTCCCATTGTACTTGGACACACCTCAAGTACTGTGTTCGGTATTGGGCATCTCATTACAAGAAAGACATTGAGGTTCTGGTGCAGGTCCAGAGAAGAGCAACTAAGCTGGTGAAGGGCTTGGAGAGCAAGTCTTATGAGGAGAGGCTGAGAGAATTGGGACTATTTAGTCTGAAGAAAAGGAGGCTGAGGAGATACGTTATTGCTCTCTACAACTACCTGAAAGAAGGTTGTAGACAGGTAGGAGACAGAACTAGAGCGAACGGTTTCAAGCTGCACCAGGGAATGTTTAGACTGGACATTAGGAAAGTTTTTTTCACTGAAAGGGTTGTCAGTCATTGGAATATGCTGCCCAGGGAAGTGGTTGAGTCACCATCCCTGGATGTGTTTAATAGCTGTGTAGTTGTTGTGCTTGGGGATATGGCTTAGTAGTGAACTTGGTAGAGTAGGGTTAATGGTTGGGCTTGGTGATCTGAAAGGTCTTTTCCAACCTAGATGATTCTATGATGTATAGAATTGGCAAAATGGCAAATTGCCAAAATTGGCAAATATGTTAGAAGAACCACTGAGAAGACAAAAAGACTTTTTTTTTTTTTTTTATTTTTTTTACAACAGAAGTACAAGGAAATTGTATATGGTATTTCATGCATGGTCTGAATTCAGTTTAATTCTGTTCCACTTAATCCAGGCTTCTGTTCTTCGTAGGAAATTTGGCTTTCAAATTCAAGATTGTTTTCTCTATTTATTACTGGCTGCCAAAGATAAATTAAAGCATCTGTAATGGTACTATAGAGATAAAAACAAGCCTATAAGCTTTAATTTTATTTTCATTTCTGGAAAGACATTATTTAAATAGGAAAGATAAAAATAAAAAAAAGCAACATAGAAAAGGTGACAGAGTAGTCTAATTACATTATGATACTTCAGCTCATTCCATCTAATCTTCTCATTTATGAGCACTATAAACAGGCAACAGGGCTGTGTGTGTTTGCACTGGATATCATCATAGAAATGATGCTTTCTGTGTGCTGCTGGTCCAGAGGATGCTGGCTGATGTGTTATGGGAAGTTTCTGCAGCCCTTCACGAGGGAGGGGGCAACAGTGCTAGTTTTGGAGCCTTCCCTGGAATATTTGTTTTCCTCCCTTCCTTCCTTTATTGCTGTAGCAATCTAAAACAATGGTCATTTGAACAACAAAAAAAAAAATACAAGATTATTCTTTGTGTATGGAAAACATAATTAAATTACTGATGCTTAAAAAGATTGAGTTTAGATCCTGTTAAGCAAATTTTTATTAGTATTGATTAATTCACTCGACATCTGTTTACTACTTAAAATTTTGCTACTATCATCCAGTGACCAGATATTCTGGCTCCATTCACCAGAATTGTCATTCAATAACTGCTTTTTAGCACTAAATCATGCATTACACAAAATGATGGAGTATTATGAATTTAATACATTTTAATTTATTTTCTAATGTCAAGATTGAGCATTATGAAGAAGGTGTTCTAGTAAGAGTTAAACACAGTGCATTATTTGCAAAGCAGTTGTACAGATAGAAATGTGGATGTCTGAAAGCTTTAAAATTCATGTAGGGATATAATGCTCTGCCCAATCATTTCTATCAAATATTAATACATACAAATCTTCATTTTCACACACACAATAATGTTTCAAGAGATTATGAGTGTTCCTTATTTTTTTCCATTTAATTTGCAAACGCTTTACCACTCTCTCTGCCATTGATTAATGCAAATAAATAAATAAATAAAAATTCTGTAAGTCAATGGAAACCCTGCCAGTAGTTTGACCAGCATAAAACACTACATCTCACTGTGTGCTTCGTTATTTTTCTGAGGTGGTAGCTGCATTCACTATCCACTGATTCCACAGTAACTGAGTTAGACTGCAAATAATAATAATAATAATAATAATAATAATAAAACAAAAAAACAGCCAAACAAAAACAAACAAACAACCCAGCCTAGTTTTCAGTTAAGGAAAAAGTTTCTTACAGAACTAATGGTAATAAATGACTTTTTAAAGATGAGATACACTCACTGTGTTATTCAATAAGTAATACTACTTGGTTTGAGTGCTTGGAATTTTTCTCAGCAAAGACTGCCATTATCTTTCATGGAAGAAGGAAAGAAAATTATAACGGCCCTACCCTGGAATCAAGGCTTAAGGCATTTTTCTTTAGATTATGCATATACATAGTGGAATATTGGGGAGGAAGGTGAAGGAAGAACTTGGACAGGGAAGTGGGTGGTGACTCTCTTCAATAAAGATGCTGTCAGAGAGCTGTGGGAAAGGTGAGGCCTAAGGAGTGACAGAAGGCTTCTTTGCATATATCCTTGTGATATGTAGGTGGTTTCTGTGCTGTAGCTTCAGCACTGAGATCCATCACCCAAATCTCTAGGTAATCTTGGGACATGGCACTACACTTTGTGCAATTATTATGATGAGGAAAGGACAGCAAACAAGGTCTTAATATCCATTTGTTATAAATCCTATCATGAGATAAGGTAAATTACGTAAATTGACAGAGGAATTGTATTTTAAAGTTAATTTTATTTGATATTCCTTTAACAAAGGAAATGAGAATTCTGAAAAATCTAAGGATATTTGGTGAGAATGTATAGCTAGGTTCCAAGACTCAAATTTGGATGCCAAATATAAATGGGCTGGCTTTCAGAAAGGCTAAGCTACCAGCCTTTTATCTTTCTTCAGTGGCAGATTATATCTTTCTCCTTTATGTTTTAATTGCATTATCTCATACAGCATAAACCAACACATTTTTAAACATCTTCCTTAATTTATTATATCTTTATTAAAGTATTTAACTTAACCTATAGCAGCAGAATGGATGCTGTGTTCCAGCATATGTCCTTTTTGTAAATTTTATTTCTAAAAGTACACACAGTAAGATACTGAAGGAAAACTAATGATCAGTTAATCTGACAAGAATATGAGAAATACTTAACCAAATGTAGGCAATAACTATGTCACTTTTGATACTTCAAAGGAATGCAGTCCATTCTAGATGTCTTATGTTCGTCTACTTTCTTTTTTCTTGGTGCTTCCCTTTAATATTTCAAATAAACATGGTAAACCCCAGCATTTGTATAAGCTTCATAGCCCTCTCCATCAGTCCATTTGTTTGATCCCACCTTCAGAAAGACCTCATACTTTATACTAGTTATTAAATGATTAATCAAAGTTATATCTGTGGAAAGACATTGCACAGGTCTCTTCAGACTCTTTATCCTGATTTCCAAGGAGGTTTTGCTGACAAACAAAAATACATTAGATGTCTTTCTCTAAGGTCAGAATACTTAAGCTCTTCTGTAGTTCTGTAGCCATTTCTTATATCCTCATGCAGAGATTTTTTTTAAATGGCAGATTAATTTGTTAATTTTCCAGTGTTACGGGGGAAACACTTTAACAGGGGAAAAAGTAACATGCTGTGCAAACCAAGGAGAGTTGGGGTCTACAAGGCAATTGCTGTGGGAGTTTGGAGAACCTGTGATCCATAGCCTCATTGACTGTAAGCAGATATGATAGTAATCTGTCTTTAAAATCTTCAGTAACTACAGTTAGAGAAAAGTCATGTTCATGTTTGCATTACTGAGCCCAATCTGCTGGTGTTCAAATTCAGGTAAGAGTCACAACGCCTACTTTCTTAGTCATACCTGATGCAAAGCCTAGTGAGGTGCACAATAAGATGCACATCATGGTTTTGATCCACAGCTTACTAACCTCAGTGGAAACACTCCCAATGAGTTCATTAGGCTTTAATTCAAGGTATTAATGCTGAATGTTAACATGCACTACATTGTGTATGTTGACACAAATGCCACTAATTCATAAATTCATGTTAAGTGTTGCATTGTTTTTTGAGGCAGTGCAGTGTTTCGTGTACAGAGTTTTCTCAAAAGTAACAGAGAAATATGACAAAAAAAGAATGTTCTGGTTAAAGGTGGTAAACCTTTTAAATATGTTGTGCACTATATTTCTTTTGAAACTTTATTACATGGATTTCTGTGGTGATTCTAAAGGGTTGAATTTACTATTTGAAAAATGAACCATTTTATTTTTTTATTGTATTTTATTTTCTATTTTACATTTTCAAGTGAATATTTCAACACTGTAAATCTTCCTAACTGAAATCTCACATGTTCAGAGGTGTTTGCAGAGAAATTACCCCCATAGTAAACAAAAGGCAAATTAAAGATTTAATATATTTCTAAATAAAGTGAAAACCTTTTTCTTATTTTACAAATATGTTATTTATGTTTCATTAGTAACTACCCAGAGATTTATTGCTTAAATGTAAATAAAAACATTAAGGAAAAGAAAATATCACCTCTAACTCTTCAAATAAGAGCTCTTCATTCCCAATTTACTTGTCATATGCAGTAGAACTAATTCAGCATTTTATTTAAAATTTTAGATTTAGGTTTTAAAAAGGTGTATTTAGGAAGAAGTTTTGAATTATTGTATATATACAAATATGTGCATATAGTGGTTTAAGATACATATATATGTGAAAATATACTCTTTTTTTCTTACAATAGCAGTCTCATGAATGACAGAAAAGAGTTGCCATATTTACAATCTAGAAGAATAAAAATGTGCATGTAAAGTAATTTTCAGCATAACTCATAAGTCATTCATTTTGCCCAAAGGCATTTATACTCAATGCACAGCTACAACTTGTACTTCCTAAGACATCAGATTGTTCCTACTGGTTCAGAGATTGCGTGAAAGGTGACCTCAACTACATCAAGGACCACATATGTAATTTCTGTTGAATTCAAATGTATTTAGCTAGACAAGCTGAATTTCAGAATCATGACAATGGGTGTGATATTTGGTCAAAATGGTAATTAAATGTCTGAGACATCATCCTGAGTAACTCTTCCACTAATGTGATTTTTTGATTCAGAATTTCATATTGATATTTAATCTAGCATAGTGATGGCCACTGGACATTGTTTGTGCAATTTTAGAATGTCTCTTATATCTTCCAAGACCGTAATAAATTATTATTTCAATTATATTTTTTCAGACTTTGAACTGAAAAATAAGTTATTATATCTTGAAAATATTTTACATCACAGTAAAGGATTTGAGTACTCTATTATTTTGCTTTATCGACTAAAGAAGCACAACATTTCTCAAACAGTAATGCTAATGCTTTGAAGTATTATTACATCAACTTCTTTTATAAAAGAGAGCATGAATTTGCTCATGCTCAGAAACCCATTTTCCTTTGTTATATAATAATAAGGTACTTTCAATACTACCATAATATACAGTGGCTTTTTAGTTATTGAGAGTTTTAAGATTCTAGTATAATCTGCCTTGCAAAAAGTTACCTTTATATAATGCATTCATTGTTTTTCTTTAAGAAGAGGAAAAAAGACAATCATGTAAATTACACCAAAAATATAACAAATAGTTATTAACATTTTT
>JAOEGS010009382.1:34695-46046 GCA_025447755.1 Corythornis vintsioides
CCTGACTGGTACCAACCCTGAGGTAGCAGTGGGGATGGCCCAGCACTTCTCAACAGTCCCCAGCCCACTCTCCAAAGCTTACTTTGTGTCCTGTACATGGAAAGACTCTGAATCTTGGAAATTACATACTGTGTAATGAATGAGCTCCAGTGATAACTACCATTTTCATTATACAGTAAACAGTCATTAATTTAAAACATGTAAATTGGAACCATATTAGTAGTTATAGTGGGACATATTCCTACAGAGCATGATTGTTTCCATAGTTCTTGAATATATAAGAATTGCTGTGAAGCAGAACAGTCAGACATTCCCAATAAGAGGCAGCAACTGCTGCCTCATTAAAGGACGAATGAGAATCTGTGGGCATGGGAAGAATCTACAAGTCATCACATTTCTAAATTAAAGCTTAAAGGTTGAGAATAATGAGAATAAAGATTTGAAAGCTTATTGCTTCTTATGAGGAAATAACACACTCAGAATATGTTTGAAATGGTTGAAATATTATGACAAACCTCTGCAGATCTTGAAACACAGTTGCAGTTGGCCTCTATAAAGTGGACATGCTTTTAATTGAAGGTAGATTTTAAGAAAAGAAAAATACCCCTACAAACACAAAAAAAGGACACCTCATTTAGTATGTAGTGGAATGACACATGCAGTGAAAGCAATTATACTTTTAAAGAGATATTGTTTCATTTTGAAGTTCTTTAGGTTTATTCCAGATTTCATGATTTGGTTATCAGTAGCTGTCTGTGGATGTTTATGACATTAGATGCTAATTGGGTGAACACAGGGGACATCCAGGAAGTTAAACTTCAAAATCTTAATTCTTAAACAGAGTCTTCAAATCAGTTGACCACTGTTGGGGTTTTGAGATGTCCTCTGGACCTCAGAGATGCTCCTCTCACTCAGCTGCCTTACATCTGAAATTTAGGATCCTAATTTAGGAAGTCAGGACTGTGTGGTGAAGAAGAAATATATCTTGTTTTAGATACTAGGATATCTAACTTAGGCAGTCTGGGTATGCTTGCTATACTAGTGAGACAAAATAAAGCAAATGTAGTTATACAGCCTATGTACTGTGTAGAGAAAGTCACTTCTGTTAAGTTTTACCTCAGATTTTTCATTTTTTGAAAAGAGATAAGGTCATTTGATTAGAAATTTTGGCAAACTCCTGGACCACTCTGTTTTGTTAATGTAAAGTGATAGCTTGGATTTGCACACTGAAGGCTGCAGTATCATTCTGGAATCGTGTTTCCTCTCCTGTTTTTCCCCTTAATTCATTCCAATTTCAAAACCTTTAGTATGCAGCATTCATTTATAGGAGGGGGGCTGTCCTGAGGATCTGTCCATCCCAGCTAATTGTTAAGGCCTGAGCAATTCCTTCCTTAAAGTTCTCTTCTTTCAAATGTACTGCCAGAGCCTGAATCTTTTTGCCTTCAAGTTCCATTCTTTCAGACTGATTGTCATGGGTTGAATGAATGTTGCTTCTGGGTTCTCTCTTTTCAGTTTCCCAGTTGGAAGTCTTGCTGCCTTTGGACTTTCAACTATCAGATTAACTATCAGGTTTTAGACTCACTGGCTTTAAAAGACTTCTCATTTTAGCATTTTCTTGCATCATGCTTAGTTAGATGCAGTTGCATTGCTCTCAATGATGATGCAGTTTTATACACTGGGTTGGTTTATTTAGGTTTTTTTATTGTTTCCATTTATACACTCATTCTTGTGTTGCAGTGTGTAAGAGTCTTCACTGATTATCTGTTTAGAAATTTCTTGAAATAACTTGCAAGCTGCTCCCATGTTTGTACATAAAAACTGGAATGGATACAGAGTATGTTTTCCCTTTTGTCAAGAAAAGCAAGTGCTTCTTTCTTTAAACGCGTTGTAATTGTTGTCGTTTAGGCACGGCCATCAGCTGAGCAGGACTCAGCTTATTGCCCCCCTTTATGGTGAAATGTGTGTCCCCTGGTGGTATGGGAAGGAGAATCCAGGGAAAAAGGCAAAACCCTGAGGGCTGAGATAAGTAGAGTTTAATAGAACAAAAAAAAAAAAAAAAAAAAAAAGAGAAAAGAAACAACAGTAATAAAAATAATACTAATGAAACAATACATATAACGTGAGTTATATAAACCACAGTGCTCACTGCTGTGAACCACCTAGAGCCAGACACCTGGCTAAAACTCTCAGCACCTGCCCCTGGCAAACCCTGCCCTTGTATATCTGGCATTAGTATGGTAGTCCCATTTTCTGGTTCAGTTGTCTATTATGGCTGTGGTCTATCCTAGCTTCTTGTGAAAATTAACTATACCAGCAGAACCCAGGACAAGAATGTCAGGTGAAACTTCACTAGATTTCTCCCATCTTTTTATGTAATGACACTTCTAGTGTTTAATGGAGTCTTCAGTTCCAAGTCTGTATAAGTTCATGTCTTCATGACTGAACTTTCCATGACAGTATTATAGATAATTAAATATTGGTCTGAACGTGTGTGTGCAAAAGTTTGGGATATTGCCTTTATTGCTTATATACACTTCCATACAGAACTGCTCACTTCTCTCACATGTTGCTTTCAGTGTGTTTCACTGGTCTAACTGTAGAAATTTTCTATAAAAAGAGTTAATTTCTGGTACTGTCTCCTTGTCCTTAAAAAAATTATGTATGATGTACATAAAAGATAATATGTATGTGTGACTAATTCTCAGAACTACAAAATCACAAAGCAGCTGAGTGGGGCAGGCATCTCTGCAATTCACCTAGTCCAACTGCCTGCTCATAGGAGGGTCACCTACACCAGGTTGTCCAGGCTGTGTCCAATTAACTTTTTAATATCTCCAAGGATGAAGACTCCACAGCCCCTCTGAGGAACCTATTTCAGTGTCTGACCTCCACCAGAGTAAAAAAAATGTAGGGTTTTTAGGTTTAAATGGAGTTTGTTGAATTTCTTTTTTTTTTCCATTGTCTCTCATCCTTTCATTGGGATTTATAGGATATTTTATTTATGTTCTAAACACAGATACTTTGGTCCATTACATCTACTATGTTGCCTTGCAGCATGCACAGTACAAAGAATATACTGTGCTAAACCCTTTCCTTATTAGAGATGTGCAAGCTCAGCATTAAACCAGGTCAAAACACTATCTTTAAACTAGTGTGAAAGTGAATATGGACACATACAACCTTTCCAGAAGGTTGGTTTTTTTCTTTGTTTGTTTTCCCCTGTAAGTAATTTATAAGTCTGAATGCTTGAAGTTCAAAATGTGAAGATAACTGTCTCAAAAAACAACAAGCTTCTATTTAGATCCTTGAATGAAGGTATATATTATCAGAGGATATTTAACTCAGGTCCTGTGTGACATAACAATCAACTCCAGTTATAAGTCCACTGAAACATTTAAATAGGTTTCAGTGCAACAGAGGTTCCTAAGGGCCAGATTTAGCAAGTCAGTAAAGATGTTAATAGGATCCTGTATTAATTTGTAAAACTAGTCACTTATCATTTGCATATTTTTGTTTCTTTAAGCTGAAGTTCAGTAGCTGGAAGGACTGCATGGGTCTAGGACAGAAGAATCAGGATGCAGGACATGATCTAGAGCATGAGTCTTGATTATTATTCAAAATAGATAAGTTTATATTGTGTGTGCTAAACACGTAAGGTATTTGGAAGTATTTCTCCTAATTTTTTTATGTGCTAGTGGTACTTTTCTATGGGAGATAAGCTCTATTGTGTACTTAGCATGCATGCATTTCTTTCCATACTCCTTTGCATCTGTTAGACATAGAAACAACCCAAACTCTTTTAAACCTAATGATACATTTGCATCTACCCTACAAAAACAGAAGGGTGTAAGACCACTTCCAGTAGCCCTTTGGTGCATTGATAATTAATTGGAGTTGGTTGCTTTGATTTCACTTTATTGCAATCACTTTGTCATGTTTCCACTGAAGTAAGGAGGAACCAGGCTTTTATTTTCCTGATCTGTTTTAAAAAATAAGTAAATAAATATAGCCTTGTACTTATAAATTTTACTGTAGGTGCTTTAGAAAGGCCATAGGATATGGACATTTAGGATTCTAAGAGTTTTGACAGATCAGTAGTTACAAGACAGTCAGTAGTTATTATATATCATGTTCCACGGTAAATTTCCATCAAAATATGATTGGGATTGCCCATTAAAACTCAGTGTCATTGCTTTTTAATTAAGGTAAGCTATGTCATATTATGTCATGTGTTCTGTGGGGTGCTATAGGACAAGGAAGGGCACATGAAAAGTAACACTGAGTAGCTGAAAGACAGCTATTTATTACCTTACAGTAATCAGTAAAAGTGTCTTTTCATTTTTGAAAATGAAATTTAGACTCCTAATCATGTATGTCTAGAAGGAAATATATCCCAAGGTCCTGTTTAGCCTTATTTTCAACAGAATTGAACAGTGCAAGACCATGACAAAAAAACAGACCAAGTAGTCGTAAAATAAGTAAATAAATAAATTTGTTTGCTGGCATATATTAAGCATGTGATGTGATTTTCTTGACTGAGTACATAGCAAAATGCAACAGTCATATTTTTAAAAATGTATTATTTGAGAAATCTTTTGTAAAAAGATCATATTAATCTGTTCAAAATTAAAACAAGACTTCTCTTTTGAGCAATATTAATTCTATTTAAAATAACTTCTGGTGTGAATTCAGCACATAATGTTATCAGTAAATCAAAAGATGAATGTGAAAAGATTTTGTTGATTTACTTCACAGACAAGCTAATTTTAAAAATTTGTTTGAAAAATCAAGATATCTGAAATGCTAATAAGTATTATATAAGTATATAGATTAGATATTATGAAGAAATTCTTCACTGAGAGGGTAGTTAGGTGTTGGAACAGACTGCCCAGGGAGGTGGTGGAGTCACCATCCCTGGAGGTGTTTAAAGAATGAATAGGTGCAGCGCTTGAGGATATGGTGCAGTGGTTAGAGAAATGTTAGGTCAAAGGTTGGACTTGATGACCCTGGAGGTCCTTTCCAACCATAATGATTCTGGGATTTGAAAATTTTATTTTGTGCCATTCAGTATCTGGTATTTGAGAATTTGATGTGCTTAACCTTTCATCTTCTTTTTTTTTTTTTTTTTTTTTTTTTTTTTTTTTTTTTTTTTTTAATTGACATCAGAATATTTTTTAGGTTTATGTATGTCAGAAAAACCTCTGTTTTTTCAGGCCACTCTTTATCATATTCCTTGAAAGTATCTAAGTGACTGGATGCCTCCTGGCCTTGATCTTTCATCAAAACCTCACACCATGGTGTTCATTTATAGTATTTTTATAGTATCTGATTCTCAGATAGTTCTATCCTAAATGATTTCTACTCCTTTATCTAACCTTCTGAATTCAAACTCTCCTCAACTGACGTATCTCATATTCAGTCTGTGCTAAAACAACAACAACAAAAACACAACAACAAAAGAAACAAAGCCCTATTTTCAAATAATTTTTTGGATTCATTTTGAGCATCAAGTATGGATTCTTGGTGAACCTCTATCACAGAAAAGATACAGTGGACTAAGAAACTCTCATACAAAATACTGCTATTTTCACACGAGTTTATGTTTGATCTTTATGTGTTAGGACACCAGATGGCTTTAAAAATTATTTTAAGTTACCAGCCCAAGATAAGTACTTCCTTATATTACAGTGTAACTCTCTCATTTTATGGGCAGGTCTTTATTTGATGAAAACCCACAGAGCTCTACTGAAGACAGTTAAAGTGAATTCTGTCAAAAACTAGTCAGCAAAATTATTCACAGCTGTGTTTAACGAATAATAAGAGCAATTTTGCAAAGACAGTATTGAAGAAACTTTTAATAATAATCAAAATTTCAGTAATTAAATACATGAAGAAAAAACTAAAAACTTGCTAAGGTCCCTTACTACTGCTACATACATTGTTAACATTAATGCATATAACTGCAGAGAAATTAAATTGCATTGTATGGAAGTAACACATACAGATTCGTCCTCTCAGAGTTCATTTATAGTGCATAATTATTATTTATTTTTATACTAGGAACTGTAACAGTAATACAGTCTTTAATAATTTAACATTATTTAGATATATCACTCTTAAGGGTATCCTATAATGGGATAAGATGGGATTCAATGTTGTGGAGCAAGAAGACAATGGTGTAACTTCAATTATGCTTTTAATGTACTAGTCATCTGGTAAGATTTCTGCTTGTGATTGCTTTCTCAGTGCATAAGCTTACAGAGGTGACAATCAAAGCCAGTCAATAGCAACAATACACTCTCTTGTATTCTATTATTTACTGTTACTTTATACTTCTGAAAAATGATCCTTTTGATGCTCTTTGTATTTTGGTGTCATTCTTTATATAAAGTTAAACAAATCTTAAAATGTTGCTTTCGTAGACTTCTTTGAATTATACTAGTAAGTTCATCCACTGAGTGAATTATAAAATCTGACAGTATTTGTTGCACATCTTAGAGTGAAATTTTTTAAATATTGTCTAGCACCAATTCAGAATAAGAATGAAATTCTGTGTTTGGCTGGTCAAGACAAACTGAGTATAATTAATTCTTCAATGGGCACAAATAATGAGAATTAAATTGAAATAAGAAGCTATAAGGCAGGTAAATTGAAGATCATTATTCTGTAATTGGTAGAATGATCTTGGAAGAGACACTAGAAGAGTTTCTAACAGAACTGGAAATGACTGATACAATAAAGTCATCATTTTACTTTTTCTTTTGCCTTATGTTTCAGAAATAATAGTACCAGAAGAAACAATATGGACTGTATTTAATGCCCCGTAGAAAGGGACATCTTTTACCTTGGTCAATATTAAATTAATAATTCACAATTTGAAACAGATAACATAGATCCTTCCTACTGCAATGATATGGTTATTTCAGAATCAATTAACTGATGTGTCTGAATTAAGAATGATGGCTCAAAACACCATTACTGCATTCTGCATTTTAATGTATTTTATTTACTAAAAGTTTTAGTGATAATATGAATCTCTTCAAATATAATGGGTGATTCAGACTTGAATAGGAAAAGAACACAGACCTGAATAGAAAAATAACAGATTCTTAAAATACCAAAAGTATATTAAAAAAACTTGTATTAGTTTAGGTTAAAGCTCATCCACCTTGTCCACACTGGGTGGGGGGAGTCATACTGTAGCTTCAGTTTCAAGTAAGACAACAGGCATGGTTAGTGCAGAAAAACTGGAGCAACAGCCATCAGTGTGGTGTTGAGTCAGGCAGTAAAAGCCAGAAATTGATCTGATATAATCTCAGTATATATATGATATACCAAGGCCTCAACTTCTGAGAGAGGTGTAAAAGTTTACTTTTGGATGTTACTTCTTCCTTTCCATTAATTGGAGAATAAATGTATGGAACAAGGTTTGGCTAGGAAGATTTTAGGTGATATAAAACTAGGTAAGATGGTTCCAACACCTCCATGATAGGGTGGTTGGAAATAAGTGATGTATAAATTGTACCAAGCATTAATCCAGGACAGGCACATGGCATTTACAGCTTCAGTAATTCCTTGAGACAACAAAAACACCAGCAGTGGCAGAAGAAGTCATGATGATCCCTCAGGCCATTGTTATGATAGAATACTAGTCCTTTATAGTCACACACAACTTTTCTGATTTGCATCTTCATGCTGACTATGAAGTGTGGATGCTAAAATACTACTGCATGGAATCCCTTCCTGTGGGATTGCAAAGACTCCCACCAGCTGTGACCTTGGTGGCAGCTGTTCGTAAAACAGTAGAGAGATGTTTTGACTATGGGTGCTGTGGCACCCCAGCCAATCACCCCAGGGGGTGGCTGGCTTCTTGTCCAATTGCCTGGAACTTAAAAGGGTATAAAAAGAGCTGTAAATTAATAAATAAAGACTTCTTGGCATCTTGGTGAAGAAAATAGTCTCTTCCTCGCTCCTTCTCCTCCTCCAGCAACTGGCAGATAAGCAACAATGAAGGATACAGTTATGGCTATTTTTCTTTCCACCATGATCTGTTTGAAAGGAATAAGTATAGCCCTTGTTCCTGTATATGACCACCAAGGAATTGCTTGGTCATCGACCGCTGGTGCATTTATATCAGATCTTATTACAGACCTTCAGTACAGTCAAAAACAACAGGCAATACAAGGCTTGGCGAGTTCATATTTCACACAGGGACAGGAAAGAGAAACTGTTTCTTCCAGAGGTCGGATGATGGAGGAAAATACTCAGTAAAGATATGTGTTAAAATTCTATTCTAGCGAAGTAAGAATTTGTGTGTTATTACTGGGTAATTGTCTTCATAGCTTATGGTTATGATATGAATGTGACTGACCCAGATTGCTTTGGTGAACAGAGGCTTGGCCACCCAAAGCAGTACAAATGTAGGTGGATATTTTATCTGTGCCTCAGAAAGATGAAATCTGTTCTTTTTTACTTTTTGCTTTTTCTTTTCAGGAATGCCATATAATTTCACTCCAATTCTTCTCAAATAGCTCAGGCTTTACATTGTTGTAAATTATAATAGAATATCACCTATTGCAGTCAGAAACAGGATCATAGGTTTAATTCTGCATTATTTCTGGGCATAAAAAGCTATATTGTTTTTCACAGAAGAAATCTTTCTTAAGGAATAGGTGGTGGAACAAAGAATAGACTCTTCACTAGCAAAGGGAGCCAGAGGTAAAACCAGTAGATTTTCATTACACTTGGCACAAACACTGAGATCTGGGAGTGAACATCTCCATAAGTAAGCAACTTAAGTTCCTTCTTTTCTTAATACCATATCAGAAGACAGATATCTTTCTAAGGTTTAGTACGACATAATCTATATGCATTACATTTACAAATGTTACCTGTCATGGTAAGTAATAGAAAACTGAGGAAAAAAACAAGTCCTCACTTAAAAGACCATTTAATTTTGTCCCTTTACTGCATGAGAGTACAAAGATTAAGTGATAAATACATGGACTCAAAACTAGTTGTCTACTTTGTTTCAGAGTTGATTTCTCCCTGTAGCACTTCTGTTTTGTTTGATACTTGTAAGAAAGATATAAACTGTATATTTCTGTATTTTTACAAAGACCTAACACATTCCTTGTTATATAAATATCAAAAATTTCTATTATATAGTAATGCATGTAGAATGTGGATATCTTAATCTAATTTAGTAACCTTAGACTTCTTTTATATGTATTACTAGAGCATCATTAACCTTAAGGTAGATACTGAAACCAAATCTGATTAAATGTGTCCTAAAAGTGACATGTCATTCTGTTCTCTATAATGGGGTCCTACAGTGACCTGCATACATGTAGAGGAATAAGGTAGATGTATGCAGTTAGATGAGGTGAATATCCACATTAATGTGTGAAGTGCTTGTTAAAAGAATTTTAGAGGTGAATCCATATTGATATAAATTAGAGTACCTATTGACCAGAGTAAAGCAAAGCTGTTGTTTATACAGGGTTTGATATACAAAGGTTGGTTGTACAAGAAGAAAGGCAAGCTAATATTTTTTCACCAAAAAGACAGGCATCCTGAGATGACCATGGATAAATAAGTTCAAAGTGTAGCATAACATTTTTTTTAACATATAGTTGGCTTAAACAGGAATTTGAATGATTAGAAGTGCAAGCATGGAAATTAAGAATGAACTGGCATTGAGCTAAAGTCACAACTAGACCATTCCCACTTAGACTTCAGCAGAAGACTTTGATAGGGGAGGAAAGAATTTCCATTTTGTGTTTCCCAACTCAATACTACCTTGAGCCGATTCTCTCATTACAGTGATGAATATACACTGCCATCTGCAGAGGGCAAACTTGTAACACTGCATGTTAAATACCCCAGGCACCCTTCTCTTCTTTTAAAAAAATATCTAAGACTGCCTTCCTTGGCCATGTCTTCAGCTACAATATATATAATTCTTTTTGTCTTTTATCTCCTTCTACGACAGCAGTTTATATTGTAATGCCTTTAAGAGATGAGCTCTGCTGTATATTAAACTCAGTTCACTGTAATTTATCCTTTGAGGTGATGGTCCCTATAAAATTAAAACCTATATAAATATAGGAAAAAGTAATGTTTATCCTCTGAATATGTTGAGGATTAAAGAAACAATTTGAATGGCAAGCTGAAATGATTAGTCATAACAAAACACATAAGAAAAAACAGAGGTTAAATGATCAGAATTTCTATATATTTTTATTCAACTTCAATAGAAAATATTATAGTATTCAAAAGTGCTATACTAAACATGAATTTTGGAACAAAAAACATACTGAATAAAGAAAACACAATATTATCAATAAAATAATGAAACTATGCTTCCTGGACAGTTAGGTTTTTAAAATTATTTTTTATCACATATTAAATTATTTTATTATTTTTTAAAGAAAAAAAGTGACAAGAAGAAAATTTCAGTTCCAAGAGTAGTAAAATAGTCGACCATAGTAGGATTATCTGGGATTTGTATATCAATGTATATTGATATTCATGTTAGAATGGAATAACAAACTTTTGATATCCTGTCTATTTAACCATGAAGTCTCACCCAAAAATTCCCTTTCTACATCTGTCTTCATGATCTTTTATCTCTGAAAGTGTCAGAGCCACTACTTTTTCCCTCTGGTCAAACTTTTTCTTTATGAAAAACACATTCATAGTTTTCTGCACCAAATTTAACATCATAGGCAACTTACTGTTCAAAGATATGATTCTTGGTAATGTCATGCTGAAATGCGAACACCCCAAAACTATCTGGTTTGACAAGATATCCCCTCAGGTATTTGAAGTTAACTTCTGACAATTTTGGATTATGAATAATTCACACACTGAACAGCACGTCCAGTAACACATCAATAATCTGAAAAGATTTGTTTTAAGTTTACCCTAAATGTTACGGAAAATCCTTCTTTATGACAATTGAACAATCTCTGAAACATGTCTATGGATATAGTTACATATTTTTGTTACTTACATGTATGCATATGTATCTATAATAAAAAAACCCTACTTTTTTTGCTGTCTTTGCCAGATGGTGCAGGCTTGGAAAAATATATTTCTACAACATGCTTGAATTAATGTGCGTGTTTAAAAATGTTAATATGCATTCTTCACAGACTAGAAAAAAAAATATTTAACTACTCATCTCCTTTGATAGAAATGTTTACATTAACTTTAATGTAATATTAATCTTTAAAATTAACTGCTAATATAACAGGAAATCATTGCTGAGCTTTCATAGATTCATAGATTCATAGATTCATAGATATTAGGGGTTGGAAGGGACCTAGAAGATCATCTAGTCCAAC
>JAOEGS010009383.1:0-25014 GCA_025447755.1 Corythornis vintsioides
TTCCTTCCTTCCTTCCTTCCTTCCTTCCTTCCTTCCTTCCTTCCTTCCTTCCTTCCTTCCTTCCTTCCTTCCTCTGCTCCTTAATCCCTTATCCTACTCCATCTGCTGCTGAAAAAAGGATGGAGATTTTTAAACCATTAGAGAAAACTGCTCTTCATTTATATCTGCTGAAAAAAAAAAATTAAGAAAGAGATTAGTGAAACTATGGAAACCAGATTATTTTTTAATGCCTTTCTACCTGAAATATGAGGGTAAAAAAACCCCAACCATGTGCAGAAATACTTTGGGAAGTGATATGCCTCTACTTTTGCCATCCTCCCAGCAGCCCCAGGAGGTTCAGTAGGTCTCACCCAGCTCTTGGAGAGGCAACTGAGACATCATCAGCTAAAGGATGTTAGAGGTGCCATGTTCCTTGGTTAGAGCTGCTTTTACAGACACAGGAAGTTTGCAGCACAAAGGGGATTAAGAACAAGCCTTCAGTGAGTGACCTCTCCCACCCCCAGACTAGGCTCTCTTCATTTCTTGCTTTCCCAACCAAAAACAGGCCCTGCCAATGGCACAGCAAAAGGGAGGCAAACCCAGGAGCTGCTGAGCTATTCTGGGAGGATGGAGCAGATGCTGACACCCAGAGCAGAGGCAGCATTGTGAGTTTCTCTTTTACCCCCCTCAGATACTTTCAGCAATAAAAAGGATTTCCACCCAGCTCCAGGCCTGGCATGGAACCTGCTAATCCCCCCATGGCAGCAGTGTCCCCCTTTCTGGTTCCTCTCTGCACACTAACACCCCCCCACCATCCTGGGGCAGATCCTGAGCCAGCACATGTCAAGGTGAGGCTGACTGACAGGGGCTGCAGATTTGCCCCCTGAGATTACCTGCTAACTTTACAGCTCCAGGTTCAGGGTGGGATTTTCCAAAGCCCCTGTTTGATTCTCTTACGTAAGAGAGCAGAAGTGGCAGGAATGGTTTTATCCCCTCCACGATGCAACATAAACAACTTCAGTCATCTCTCTTAATTCATGAGGAAGTCAGCCTTCATATAATAAAAAATTGCAGAGAACCTTTCAGTGCTTAGCAGAGCAGCCCTCTCTGGCAGTGTCTGCAAGCACTGCTTGCACCGAGCAAAAGAGGCTTCAACCCCAAGGCAAACATCTGTGGAGGTTTTATGAGAGCCCAGACCAAGAGAAAAGCCAGCAGCAGACATCTGTAGGCTTCTCTGGGGACGAGCACAACAGAACCCAGCATCTATTGTGTGAGGAAGGATTGCTGCACTCTCTGGGCTCCATGGCTGTCTGCAGGGAAACCTGCACAGCTCCCTGAGCTGGAACACGACTGCACAGCTCCCTGCCTCTTCAGGTTCAGTGTCTCGTGGAATCTCCTTAAAGAAAAACATACAGGAAGGGTCAGTTCATAGATAGATGACCAATTACCTGCCTGGGTCTTAATGCCCTGCTAGCAGTCTAAGTCTGGCAACTGCAGTAAAGGACAACACCTGCAATAACCCAGAGCTATTCAGAATTACAGCTCAACTGCTCACAGATTTCCTTGTCTTGATGACAGCAGTGACTGCAGGAGATGACATACAGTTTCTGAGTTGTGGGCAGCCACATCCTCTTCCTAAATACGTTGTGCTTGCAAGTTTGTTTTGGATTTTTTTTCAGGAAAATACTGATTTCAGTTTGCCTTAGCTGCACAGGGCAGATCCACTGTCTTTTAGGTCTGAGCTCTGAGACCCTGAAGGCCACTGGTATATCTGATTTGTTCTTACAGCCTTAACCTGCTGTAAGAGGTTGGGATGGATCAGAAAGCAGAAGGATGAGTGCAAGGGAGAAAAGAGGGAGTTCTGGCTGTGGCAGGACCTCTACAGCCACCACAGGATCTCTTGGGCTGCTGAGGAGTCACTGTTCCAGAGAACCTCTGGAGAGATCAGGCTGTTCTCTCTCTGCTGCTGCCACTGTGCCTCAGCCAAAAGAATCAAGTGGGCTAGGACAGGAGTGCAGACAGCTCTCTGCTCTTTTTTACAAGCATAGCTGTGACCAGCTTGTCTCACCACAGCCCTGGTCTGTAGTTCAGCTGCACTGGGGCCTGTGGCAGCTGGAGGAGAGGAAATGAACTTGTGCAGGTATTTGACTGCCTGTGTCTCAGCTGAGATTCATGTCAATGGCTGTTGATGCTGCAGGTCATTTCCTGCCTCCCCCGTTGGAACTTCACTGCATTTCCCAATGGTAAAGAGGGCTGGCCAGCTCTCCAGCCAGCTCTCCAGCCAGCTCTCCAGCCTTAGGAGTGTCCTTGTGAGCACTGGCTGGAATTATGAAGCAGGCTGTAACATCATGCAGCAGTTCAGAAAACAGATTTACAGAGGTAGGAGAAGTTGTTGATGCCTGCATGGGGTTATTCCTATTTAGCAAGTAGCAAAAGGCATTTACAGACAGGTAAACAAATACACAAATAAAACTCAGTCAGAAATCTTGATGTCATCATGCCAGATCTCTGCAAAAGGCAGAGTTGTTCCAACACCATCACCTTAGAGGCTGAGCTTATCCTCTGGATCATCTTCCAGAGCTGTTCCACAGCCACACTGCCTGCAAGGTGAGATATGCCTCCAGTGTGGGGTGTCAGCTCTGCCCTTGATGTACACCTTGTCTCAGTACAGAGAGCCACAAGGATGGATGAGTGACCTTGGAAGACTTCATGGGGAGCTTGGCTTCATTTTGTATTGCATTACCCATTTCCTGGGACTGCCTCCTCATTCAAAGTACATGGCAACTGGTCAGGACAGCAGCAGAAATATCCACGTCCAGAAAACTCTGGGCAGCTCCAGCCCACTGAGGCAGCAGCTGTCCCCCTGTGATCTCCAAATGCTGCACACCCATCATCTCTGTAAGGCAGCTGGGATTCTGAGACTGGGAGCTCTCTGCTCAGTGCCCCAAGGCACACTGAGGCCACTGCTGGTGTGTAGCACAGAGTTCTTCTGTTGGAGTAGGAAGAGCAAAGTCTGTGGAGTGTTTTTAATTCATTTCTTCAAATACTGTTACAATTAACAGAACTTTCACTTCAGATCCAGGACAGTTACACCTACCAGTTGCTACTGGATTCACCTTCTGCATAGTTCTGTGTGCTGGAAAGTGACATTTTGGCATAAAACACTTAACTGAGGCAGTAGATCCCATGGCTGTTGAATTTACTAGGGAGAAGCTGTACCAGGGGGATGAACCATTTCTTTCATCCCTGGAGGAGCCAGTTTCTCCCAGGTTTGTGTGGAAGAGGACTGGAGAGCAGCTGGCTCCTTTGGTTTGGTTTCTAAATCTGGATGTGAAGTTTGGTTCCTAAATCTGGATGGGGTGCAAACTGCTGCCCCGCAGATGTCAGAGGGAGTGAAGTTTTCCTGGGACTGGGAGGCACTAGTGAAAGCACAGCCCTTTCTCCTGAGCCCTTTGTGTGCTGCACTGTGGCCACACAATGAAGGCCAGTGCCAGGCACCACATAAAAACAGAGGGAGAAAGTTTTCTCACCCTGGAGTTTGCAGTCTAAACAGACAAAGGAGTACTGCAGAAGAGTGAGCAGAGTTTGGCTTGCAAAATCATCCTGTAGCTCCCTGATTTCTTCATGGTTGGTTGGGTGGCAGATGTATTGCTTGCTCTGAATGCTTTGGGAGGGATAGCACGCCTGGCAGTGGAACAGGATCTTGTCTTTATGGCAAATTTGGCATGAGGAGATGTTCCCAATTAAATGTGGACATAATCAGATGAGCACTTGCAATCCTAGCAGAATGATTTCAAACTGAATTGGCTTAATTTGCTACATACAAAGGATCGTGTTCATTGGAAAATGCTTTTATTCCAGAATTAGGGCATCTCCACGTGGAGTTTTTCACGGAGAACTATTCTTTCCTAAATCCATCCCCTCCCTTAATCTAAAGTAACTTCCCTGGATAGCACAGTGTTTGTGTATATGTAACACAGAAGGGGCCCAGGGAAAAGCAGGAAAGGATTAGCTGAAAGGAAAAACAAAGGAAGGGGCAGAGATACGAGGGGAGGGAGATAAATGGCTAGTGAGAAGGAAGGAAAATGAAGAGCAGCTGCAGCAGAGCCCATCAGGCCAGGACCCGTGCAGGGGATCCCCAGCCCACTGCAGTGCACAGCAGCTGGGTGGGCACTGTCCCTGTGGACCATCAGGTTTTTCTCCATGAAGCCCTCAACTTCTAGAGACAAGATCTGCTAGGGAGTTAGCTCTGGAGATGATTCTTTTCTTGAAGAAAAGGAAGTGTCTCAACGGAAGGAAACCATTCTGTGGGAGTTGTGAACAACCCCCCCATATTTGAGGCACCACTGCTAACTATTGCTTATTTATTGCACTTCTGGAGTAAAGGCAATGGAGGCAAAAACTACCAAAAAAAAAAAGGGAGAAGAAAAAAAAAAAAATAATAAAACCCCTCCATTGTTCAGTCAAATTCACTGCTGCTACACATGAGACTGTGGCAATGCCACATGTCACCCCCCTGCCCTGGGTGCCACAGGGCTTTGGGCAGAGGGACTCCCAGCTCTGCTCTCACTTCGCAGCACTGCTGCTGACCCTGAAACCTTCTCAGGTCTTGTGTCCAATCTACCCTGAGGTACAGCAAGCAGGCTGCTGTCTGCTGCCCCTCCTGCTGCAGTGCCAGCTCCCGCGGCCAAGGGCAGGGAAGGCAGCAGGCTGTGCTCAAGGGTTTCAGTCTCTGCCTCAGGCTTTCTGGGTAACCTTGGGCAAGCCCCTTAGCCTGGGGAAGCCCAGCATCCATGCCCACCTGCTGGCTCTGATGATGCTCCTTAGTTCTTAGAGGTGTCTTGAGACAGAGGTCAGTACCAACAGCCATGAGAAGCCCACTCCCATCACAACAGGAGCTGCTCATGTTCCTCAAGTGGGTCCAGACTTTGATGTCAGTGGGGTATTTTCATCGTTATCTTTCCCAAAGCATGCTCTTTAAAGAAGTAACAGAGGGATGCAGTGCTTGCCCCAGACTGTCACCTGCACGCCCAGGGCTTTGTCTAAGTGACTGTTGCCAGATGCTTTTCCTGTGAGCAGCAGTTGTATTTGGTGTGCTGCAAAGCACAGCCAAAGTTCAGCAAAAAAAAGTAAGAGCAGGAAAGGAACAACAACATTTTACACATGAATTCACTGAGAAATACAATGAAGCACAGAGCTGATGAGTGGTTTATATAGGAACAGTGAAGAATATTGAAATATTGAACCCAGGAGTACAATTTTGACATCTCATCCTGCTTCAGCTTCTAGCCAGACTGTTTTCATATTTGTCTGCCATTGCTATATGCAAGGACTTTAACCAGAGAATATCATTTTCTCAGCCATCTGATTTTGGAAATGTGGAAGATTTGTAAAAGGAAGGAACTAAAAAGTTTCAAGGATGAGAAAAAGCACCGAGAGAGATCAAGGAGGAAAGCAAAATGCATCCAGTTTACCTGCACTCAGTAGCCCAAAGAAACCACGTGTGTCTTCCTTCCTTCCTTCCTTCCTTCCTTCCTTCCTTCCTTCCTTCCTTCCTTCCTTCCTTCCTTCCTTCCTTCCTTCCGAGGATTTGAGTCAGGCTTCAGCATCTAGAATCAAAGGCTATTAAACATTTAGATGCTCTGAAGGCAGAGGACCTGCCTCCTCCTTGTGGGTGCTGCACATCCATGGTCAGGACTCACTCTGGGGCCACAGGAGGAATTACATCCAAAAGGGGCTTCATTTCACATGGAAAGTAGGTTTGTTTTCTCCCGTGGAGTAGTTTGGGCTCCTGTGCTGCCAGGTGCAGTGTTATGTGCAACCATGCAGACAAGGCACTCTGAATTCTGCATGCACTCAGCAGAGCAGGGCTTGCTCCAGCTGTCCCGTGGGCTTCCAGGGTGGCATTCAGGAATGTGTATCCACCCTGCCTCTCACTCCTTCCCAAGCAAAACCTGGCAGTCGTGTTCCATTTCCCAGGGGCCCAGGAGGTGAGATAGTTCTGAAGCAGGAAATGCTAAGTCTGGGGGCAGTGAGGTAGAGCTGTGGTGCCAGCCCCTGTCTGCTGCTCGTGCCAGCACAGAACAGAAGCAGAGGTGTGACATGGGCACCTATGCTTCTAATGCTGCCTTTTGCTGCGCCTGCATTGTTCCTTTCTCTGTGTACAATTACGACCTTTTAAATAGCAAATGGGCTATATATTATTACAGAACAGTTGCTTGGTTTCTGGCAAGAAACAAATATGTTTTCCATTATATTCACCAGGTGCATTCTATAAAGAGGGCGTTTATGGGAGAATCATAGAGATTTCAATAAAGGCTTAGTAGTTTTATGTCAGAGAGAGGTAGCCCTGAAACCAAAACCAAACATTTCAACTTCCCTGAAATTGCTTTTTTGTCCGAAATAGAGTAAAACCCTCAAATGGGAACAAAACATATTGGGCATTACATAGGGTTTAGAGAGAGTCGCTTAAGAGTTAGGGCTCAAAAAAAGCATATTGATCATGTGGATGGGATTAGGAAAAGCTGGGAAGCATAATAAACCCCACAAAAATAGGCAGAGTCCTGCAAAACCTGGAAACTGATACCACGGCCTGCACTTCTACTGTGTGGAATCCTTCTTGGGAAAATGGTTAATTAAGGCTAAGCCATTGAAATGGTAATTTACAGCCCATTTGGAGCAGAAGCCTGGAACAGTAAATTCTGGAGCTCCAGCACAAAACTACTGTACAGACGTTGCTGGAAAAGCTCAGCCTCTGCTGTCTTGACTCTATTAATCTAGTGTCTTTGTGTATACAATTCAAACCATCTCACAAATATTTGTCATTTGTAGGAGGAGATGTTGCCAAGACCCATCTCCATACTCAACCATAAATAAAGTGTCCCAACACAGAGCTCTGAATGTAAAACAAACTGCTTGAAGAAGGTGGGGACAAACTATCTTTTATGAAATAAACACTAGACTTCAGTCTTAAGACAAACACAAAAGAAACCCTTGATACTGAAAAATCTAAGCAAGCAAAGATGTTGGTGTTTATCCATTTTCCATGACTCCTGCAAGTGTTCTTCACCATCACAGATAAACTCAAGCATCTTCTTTCCTGATTTTTTAAAAACCACCTCATCCCCAGTATTCTAGAGATTTCCAGGATAACATTAAAAAGTTGGAGAAGTTCTGTCAGGGTTTTGCTTTCTTTTGTTGTTGTTGTTCCACATCCTCTCCAAGCAGAGGAAAAAGGGAAAATTAGGTAACAAAAAAAAAAAAAAAAAAAAGATAAAGCATATCCATTAGTAATGAGAACATTTTGGCAGGTAAGAGCCAAAAAATTCCTTTTCAGAGGGCATAGAAACTAGAAATTTGAGCAAGACTCCCACCAGCAAAGAGAGCTGGAGCCTTTCTTATGCATCAGCTATTTCCAGTGTGTGCTGGGTGCCTCCCCTGAGGCTGGCTCCAGGTGACTGCAGGCAGCAGCAGGCATTGCAGAGCCACCACACAAGCCCTTGGTTCCACTGAAAACCTGGCCTGACAGCTTGGGTTTTATCACAGTGCAATACCTAGTGCCTGCTGATGCTGCTCTGGGCTCCCCTCTGCTGATTTTCCTCTGTGCTGAGCCCAGCACTGGCCTGGGAGCAGTTTGTGTTCCACATGTGCAGAGCTATTGCTCAACATGAGCTGCAGAGCAGCCTTGGGCCAGCGTGCCGTTTGTGTGCCTGCTGTGCTGTGCTGGCCTTGAACCCTGGCTGCAGATAACAAAGCTGTGTTGGCTCTGTTTATCTCTGATAATCTCAGCCTCCCCCCTTCCTGATGCCAAATACCTACATGCTTGAAAGCTTCAGCAAGTCACATCCAAACAGCAGCTCTTTGCTGTGAGAGCTGCTCAGTCCTGGGTCATTCCTGGGGCAGCAGTGACTAGTCTGCATCATTCCCATAGGCAGGAGAGAGAAGGGGTCTGTGGGGTACATTCAGTGCTGGGAACATGACTATGTTTCTCACTCTTGGTTTTCTCCTCATTTCTTCAAATACTGTTAAAATCAGCACCACTTTCACTTCAGACCCAGGACAGTTACACCTGCCAGTTACCACTGTATTCACCTTCTGCGTGCTCTGTGTGCTGAAAAATGGCATTTGGCATAAACCCCCACGTTGCTGTCTGATGATGGAGGTCTTTGGAGGGGAGAGGCTGGGAGCCCTCGTGCTCTCTCCAGGCAGTGGGGTGGCCTGCACAGCAGCAGGGCTGGAGGGGGCAGGTGAGGGAGAAACACCCCGTCCTGTGGCTGCAGGCACCTCCTGGACTGGGAGCAGCAGGGAAATTCACATCCCCTGGCATGCTGTGTGCTTGGAATTCTGCAAAAACCTGGTGACTCAGTGTGCTGAGTCTGCTTTGAAAGTAGAATAAGGAACAAAAAGGTCTGACCAGAACTGATTCAAATTCATGCTCTGTTTGATCCAGAGCAGCATTTTCATCTCAGATCACTTTGAGTTAGGCAGGGGAAGAACTAAATCTGATTAAGTAACTGAGCCTCTTTTTGTCAGTCTGTTCCAAGCCCTCCCAAATACCAACTGACATATCTCTGCAAGATATTCCAGCTTTGATCAAGCCTCCTTTCTGGGAGCAGAGGGATCATTGCAGCCAGCTCTGGTTGCAACTTCTGACTCACCACAGGACAGATGCTGATACCCTTTCCCCATCTTCTCTGCTGCCCTCACAAAATGTAGGGTGTGAATCAGGCCTGTGCTATTTTGGACTAATTCGACTGCCTGAAATAGTCAGAACTACCAAAGTTTCTTGGATTTCTTTCCTTCCTTTCCCCCCATGCAAAGGCTGGTTTCTCCCTTGAGAGACAGAAGAGTCTGAGTGGAGCACAGCTCTGCACTGCTATGATTTATATCGAGTGCTGCAGATGTGCTTTTTAAAGTAGGCTTAAAAATTACTCCCCCTAATAGAGATTAAATATTGATTACCTAAGTAATAGCTCTGTCTGTGGTAGGAAATAGATGTGCAGCACCCTCATGCATCAGTCACTCACATTATTGAGGAAATAGCTCACCAGAGGAAACCCAGGGTGTTTGTAAACCCCTTTCATGCCAGTCACATGAAGAAAGGAGGGGCAGAGAGGGTGTGGGGTGAGGACCACCATGAACAGGCCCGTGGGTTAAAGATGAAGACTCTGTCCTTCCCTCTTTCCCTCCATTCTTCATTTCTCATGTTTTGGGGTCTCCAGTGCTTCAGTTACTCTGAGACCAGCCCTTGGCTTCCACACTGAGACTGATGCTCAAGGCTAAATCTGTGATCACTCACAGCCTGGATGCCAGTGGGCAGAAAGGGACCCTTGCCTCACATGTTTGCCACTGAGCTGCACGGGTCACGGCCTCAGCTTCTATTAGCTCTGTTGGCACTCAGAGCTGTTCAGCCCAGCCCTCCCCATCAGCTCAGGTCCTCACATCATGCCACTCTGAGTGGCTGGCTTGAAAGAGGCAGCCTCCTTTGCCAGCTGGTATTGCAGGGCTTTGCTTATCTGTTCAATTTGTTGGGAAAAGATAGCGATTCTCCCCCTGACCTTGCCCTTCTGAGGTAGCATCAAAGCAAGGTTAGATGTCAGATAAATGCAGGGACATGTGTCCTCCATTCTGGTTCACAGCAGCGTGTCCCTGCCCGCACAGAGCACAACGAATGTGAGATGTGGACATTACACAGAAACTGGAAAACATCATCTGTCCACTTTAGTCACCTTCCCTGAATCATGAGAACGTAGGAGTTTCCCTCCTGCAGGCCATCCTCTTTGGTTATTGCAGAGGTCAGATGAGGTGGGGAGAATGCCAGTATTCATGAGAGAAGTCAGTCAGAAGATAGTGCCGTTGGAGGGTGTAGCGGGAGGTTTGGACTTGAAAGTGCTGAGCATTTTCACCCCTACTCCAGCTTGCCACTTGAGGCTAAAAGGTGTTATTTTTACCCCATACCCTGTACAAATGCTACTGGCTTTATGGCTGATAACAGAATTCCACATGGGTCTGAACTGCTCAACTATTTTTTGCACACATTTTATTCGAAGTTTCTCTGATTTAGGTGGAAATGTCCAAAAGAGAATTGCCAACCTTGTTCCTGCAGAGATCCCCCTTTGGGTTTCCAGGGCCTAAAATCACTTTTCTGAGTTGTTTGCAAGGGACACCCATTGCTGATTCACTACAAGTTTCTCATGGCCATCTTCTTAACAAAGACTTATGGATCTGGGTTTCCAGAAGCTGACTAATAATGAACTTCTCTGAGTCCTTCCCAGAGATTGCTGATGTCATGCTGTCCTGCAGGCAAATAAACCATAACATGGAAACCACTATAGGTAAAACACAGACAGCAGGAGGCTTTCAAAGATGAAAGATGAAGCATCTGCTTGGGTACCTGGCCCCCTTTCATCCTCTACAAGAATGAAGCATCTGGCACAGACCCACAGGCAGCCAGAGTGTCAGTGTCTTGCCAGGGGATGCCAATTACACTCGAATCATGAGAGCCAGGCCAGTGGGCTGAGAATCGTTCACTGTGCTGCCAAATGCCTTGGCCTGAGCTGGGTAGGAACATGGTCCTTTTTAGCACTTGTCTGAAACGAGCTAGCTGGCAGCTGGAGCTCAGAGCTGTTCAGAAGCTGGAGCTGGGTCTCAGCAAACCCCTCTGAATGTGAGTGAGACCCAGGCTGAAGGAGCAGTGTGTCAGTGCCCTGTAGCAAATACATGTAGCTGCATCAGGAATAATCTTTCTCAGCACTGGTGAAGCCTCCTTGCTGGGGGCAAGACACAGAGATAGACAAGGCAAGGAAAAGAGTGGAGTCATGCAATTATCTGGGAGCTAGAAATATCTTTCTGCTTTCAATGCTGTGACTGAACCTATAAAACTCTCAGAGTGGCCAGAGCTTTTGAAACTTCACAATGGGTTTTGTTTGGCTTGCATGTTTGAGACAAAAGTTTTTGAGGCTGTTGCTGTGAGGGTAGAGTGGGATTGCAGCAGTGTCTGCAGATTCAAGAACATTCCCCAGAAGTCATTATTCACAAGTACCCAAATGCCAGATAAGAGCATACCTCTGTCCTGCAGGCAGCCCAAAGAGCTGGTGTGGAGAGTTGTGACTGTGGCCATGAAAGGAGAAATGATGTAAAAATCCATGTGTGCACATACCTGTCCATAATGGGTGTGTTTTCAACACACGAGTGTGAGCAGAAGATGCAGACAGCCTCAGCTCAGTGTCTGTGCACGTGCTGACTCCTGACTCTAGCAGTTTGGTGCTGCACCACTTCTACCAGAGTGCATTTGTCTAGTAATTGTTATTTCTCACACCCCTCAAAGCCACTGCAAGCCCCTTAGCAGAGCCATGAAGGTGTAAAAATGCCAGCCTTGGAGCAAGCAGAGCATGCACTGAGATGATCTCTGATGGTCTGCAGGAACATGGGTGTTCCCAGTGCACACATGGCAGTGCTGGAGCCAGAGACCCTGCTCGTTACCTAACGCTCTGATAGCTGTGCTGTGACTGAACTTCTGTCCAAACTCCAGCAGGAGAAGGGAACTTCTCTCTGGTCAGGTGCCTATAACGTGATGGTTCATTAACATATGAGCTCTGCCCTAGCTCATTAAAAGCCTGTATCCATCTTCATTTTATGAAACCTGTCTGTGGCATCACATCTGGGTTATGAGTCTGTCATCTAATCTGCCCATTTCCTTGCTTTAAATATTCAAAACCAGCATTAAAAATGAATATAGGCAGAAATTTCAATCTGGGATAATTATCACTAACTATTAATTGCTCTTCGGCTGAAACATTGTGTGTCAGGTGAAACTATTATTAATAAAGATCCCTTGAGCTGTCCTAAAAAACATATTTACTGGGGAAAAGACTGTTTTCAGCACGATTCGGACATCAGGTTTGTCAGCTGTTCCAAGTATTAGCTACAGGATTTAGTTCTTAATTATGTTTTAAAGTATTTATATTTTTAATCAAACAGTTCTATGGAAATACGACTCATTGTGAAAAGGTGCTCAGTAGGAAACAGAAGGTTCTGATGAGGGAAATGAATTCATTGCAATGTTTTTAACCTAATATTTTATCCTTGCGGTGAGTGTTAGCTTCTGTGTGAACTGGTGAAAGAAATCAATAGATAGCTGTACTGTGCATGTTTGTCCGGGGTTTTTAGTGGGGATTTAGTCGAACTGAGGACTTTGCTTGAAGAGGCAGCTCAGCAGCAGGAAGAAATGGAGTTCACTTGGTATTTTAAAGTGCATTTATAAAGCACAGAACACAAGCAAACATAAAACATAAGGAGCGAACAGAAGTTTGTCTTTTGAGAAGTATGGAAATTAATCAGAAGGAGGAAAATTGCAATTGTGACCAATCTGCAATTGATGAAAATGCTTTTTATTCTGGAGTGTGTGTGAGGATCAGATGCCCTGGCTTTCCTTTCACTGACACAGTTGTAAATTGGAAGTGAGTTTTGTGGGAGTTTTCCTGTTACACCCTGAGAGCAAGACTCAGAGACCCCAACAGATTGCAACAGATAAATCCCCTGGTGTGAACACTGGGAGAATCTTCTGAATGTGCTCAGCTTTGAGGCAGTGTATTATCAAAACCTAGACGAGGCATTATCCACTTAGTTCCTATTAAGCACCAAGGACCTACCTTTCTGAGGGTCTCTCAGTGATAGTTTCCCAAGCCAGGCAACTCCTGGTGCAACAGATTTCTGCAGGAAGACAGTGCCTGTCGAGCTGCAAACAGTAAACGTGGGTCAGGGGCATGGAACTCTTGCTAGGATTTCTCACTGACAGGAGGAGGGGTTAGCTTCAAGTGAATATGGAGAACAACAGAGCCTCTGTCTGAGAGCAGGGATCCCATCTTCATTTCTGCCCACTGAGAGTTTGGCCATTCTGCATGTTTGTTTTGGGCCCAAGACTCTGGAGGCAGTGCTCTGCTCTAAGTCACTGCTGTGCTGAGCAGGGCAGATTAGAGGCATCAGGGTTTGGCCCTCTGTAGATTAATACAGGGTGCTGAAAGGGAATTTTGTCTTTGCGATTTTCTTGGAAGTGGAGGAATAAAGTACTTTGATCTAGAAGGAGAGTGTGAAAGGTCACTGGCCAAGCATGTGTGCTGAAGTGCCCTGAGCCATCCAACACCATCAGCATAAATTAGAATAGCTTTATTCATCTTTATTGATGTCTATATAGCTGTAAAGGCAGGACTATAAAAATCCCAGCCAGTGCAGAGAACCAACTGGGGCATGAAAAATCCATAAAATATTTAGAATTTCCTAATGGAAGTGAATATAGGAGTATGTGTTAGTGATGCACAAGCCTCATAATTTCAGACTTTGGGTTTTGTTTGGACCTGGATCCAAACCTTTGGAAGCTTATCTGAAGTTTCCAAAACTACTTGTGCTTGCAAAACTGCAGCCAAGCTTCGAGAGTTTATCGTGAGATTTTTTTTCCATTGTTTCTGGCTGAACCAGTAGTTGTCATTAATGCCCAGCTGCAGATCTACACTGTGAGCATGTAGCCCAGGGCAGGCTGACATCCTGACACAGCCCTGCAGCAACAGAAGCAGCATAAAACTGCACAAAACGGGCTTATGACACGTTCAGAATCTCTGCTGCAGGGTCACTTTTGGAAGCAGGCTTTTTCACCCGGGAAAAGCCCCTGGATGTGTAGCTCTGTGACAGGGGCAGGAGGCAGACAGAGCATCAGTGCAAGCATTTCAGCTCAGCATCCATCTGCACCAGCAGCACAGAATCCTCCACTGACCCTGCTGTGCCCACAGAGGAACCCTGCCTTCCTCACCACCAAGCTACCAAGGAGTCTTGGTTCAGCCCCAGAAACACAGACTTTTGTGTTTGGAGCTCCTCAAGCTGTGTCCTACTGGAGCTGGCAGCAGCTGTTTCACCCCCTTGGAAAGTGAAGTTTTCCTCTTCTGAAAATTCTGTATACACTAAGAGGGTATCTTTCACTTTTGACAAATGGATTATCTCTCTGAGATGAACAGTCAATATTCATGGCTCAGATTGCAGAAAAATGCAATCTTTTAAAAGCAAAAGATACACAAAACCCCATCAAAATTACGTATCTCTGCTAAGGGAGTTCCTATGGTCAAGGCTCAACTGCATAAAAAACCCCGTGTCACAAATGGCAATCCCATAGCCAGACATCTTAAGGTCAAAACCATCATTCTGATCATTTAGTCTGACCTCTTAAGAAACAAGACTTAACGAGAAATTCCTGCCTCAGCCCTGTAATGCTTGGCATATATCCTCTGGAAAAAAAGTTAAAGATCCCAAGTGATGGGGGATTCCAACATTTGTGTTGGCATTTTCTTCTAAGGCTAGCAGTTGTCACTGCTACAACCAAGAGTGTTCTTCTGCTTGCACCATCAGGGAGCAGGAACTGTCAGCAGTGTGGAGAGCCTGACGGGAGCACAGTGAGGCAGCTGCCAGTTCTTCAGCTGTGCTGGATGGGCACCGTAGGTGCTGAATGCAGCCTGCCCTGGGGGCTCAAATGGGCTCCTGCTTTGAAAACTGAAGACAAATCTCTATTTACAGCACATGCCTTGTGTTTCCCTTTAAACTGGAAGCACGGTATGTCATTTTCAGTAACCACACTGCCTCTATTTTTTCCGACCACAAATGAACCACAGCTCAGTGCAGTGAAATGCAGTAAGAGCAATGGAATGCTCCTGCCTAAGGGATGACTTTGTCCCTGACAGAAACGATGCTTTGCTTCCTATTTGTTGTGCTCAGTCACACTGCCTCTCTCAATAGTTTGGGTTCGGTGCTGACACCAAATGGAGAGGAAAGGCTCCAGAATGCATAGACATGCAGGGTTTTGTTTCATTTGCCTTCTGTCCTAATTCAAACCATCACCAGCTGCTGCCTTACAGCTCGAGGAGGCGTACTGTGGGGTTTGAAATGTATTTCACACAGCCACCCAGACTCAAGGGTGACTTTCTGTCCTCAGCTACACCTCCTCGAGAGCAGAGGAGTTTGGAAGATGGAACATGTACAACAGAGTGATTTGCAAAAGATTCTGCCTTTTTAGTTTGCTGTGTTTGAAAATACAAATGATTTACTCCAGAGTGCATGACCCATTTCTGCAAGGGGCCAATAAACAAAATATAGACACTTCGTACAGCTGCTGGCAAATTACCTTATTTTGCTGGCTGTGAGTAGAAATCTAATGCTCAAGGATTTGTTTCCTCATCCCCGTGTTTCAGAGACAACATTTTCTCATTAAACATAAAGGGCAATAAAATCCAGCCTTCCTCCTACATCCTCTCCCCCAACTTGTGTATCTGCAATGAGAAATAGTTCAAAATTCCAGATGTTGATTAAAATCTCACCATCCACTAGAATTACCTCTTGGTATGTATCCATAGCCAGTGCTGATGGGTGTTTGAGAACACACTTCTTAACTCAGTACTGAACAAAATCCATGTTCTCCATCAGATCCCTTTGCAGACCTGGGACTGAATTCATTCAGTGCTGCCCTGTTTCTTAAGGCTGATGTGGACCTGTAGCTCTGCATGTAAATAACTCCACTGGCACTAATGGGAGTATTCAAGCAAGCAGATATCATGCAGACTGGGTGGCAGGATCAGGCCAGCAGTTAGCACATCCCTCATGGCTACAGTGACTTTTCTTTCAGATTGAGAAACTCTGATTCCTACAGAATTTCCATTAAATTTGATCACCTGTATCCCAAAAGAACAGAGCCTTACAATAACTGTAATTAGGAAGAACTAAGTCCTATTAGATGCAGTACCCCATCACTGGTGAAAAGAATAGTGTCTGTTATAATTTCATTGCTGCCTGGGTTTAGCCACTTCATTTAAAATTTGATTGAAACTTGAATAAGGATTTAGTCTATAAATCCTTACCTGCTCAAGTATCCACTAAATTAAAACAGTGATTTTTTTTTTCCCATAAACTGAGGAGAAAGGAAAGTTTGCAGGGAAATATTTGAGCTGTCAGCAATAGATGTGAAGAGAGAAGTAAAATTCAATAACTCTTGTGAAGAATTTATCTCATCTAATGTTACCACCTAAAAGTGGGAGTCTAGTTTAAACTTGTTGTCTTGGAGGCCTCAGTGACCAGAAGATGAACAGCTCTATTTTAAAACAACCATGAAAGATAAGTGATAGAATTACTCCCCAGAAATGCTGCTTTCAGTTTGCGTAAGGGTTCAGGATGAGCAGCTAGGAATGGGCACCCGATTTTTAGATGCAGCAAGAGAGCTTCTGCTGCCTGTCCATGGAGTGTCTGAGCCTCCCCTGTGTTTCTGAGCCCAGAGGCAGCTCTGTCAGCAGCAGTGCCTTGTCCTGGCAGGCTGGATGAGCTGTGTGTCTCTGAAACGTGTCCTGGGGCAGCTACCCACACGGTCAAGGTACCAAGCTGTGGGTTTCAGCCCGTCTCCTTGCTTCACCCCAGTGAAATGTATGTTCTGGTGATGAAGCCCAGACTAACCTCTGCTATTCCACTTGCATGGCAATCTCAAGGGCCTGGGCTGATCCTGCCTACAGACAGCACGTTCGATAGTGCCTCAGCTGCAGACCTGGCCAGCTTCCAAGTGGCAACACACTGAATCTAGCTGAGTTGTGTCTGGAGCCTTGGCTTCATCCTGATGAGAAGCCAAAGGAGGGTCCGGCTCTTAATTCTCTGTTCTGCATGCAGGGCTGTCCTGAAACCCCTCCAATTGGGAACAGGATGTCAGCGACCAAACTGCCACCAAACTTCAGCAGAATCCCATTTCAGAGCTAAACTCTACCATTTGCATCCTTCTCAACCTTGATTTTAATGCTTCAAATGAACCAGATTAAGGCAGAGGTGTCCACTTGTGCTGGGAACAAGTGATGTGATGCCCCCTGCACAGGGGGTTCTTCAGAGATCCATGTGCTGACATAAGGACAGTGCTGCTGGGTCAAACCTAAGACTGATCTGCCACAGTGCATGAGAATAATGTGGTAGTGATAGTCCAGACACTTTGCTGCATTACTGCTCTGCTGAGGGAGGTGGGAGCTGAGAGCAGCCAGCAGTGCTTCTCTGTTTGTCCTGGATGCCTTTCCCTTCACCATGGGCTGTGCTTTCTCCCCATTCAGAACAAGCAGCATTCTTGGGGCACATCTCTCCTCACAAACCTGGAGGGGGAAGCTTTGCAGAGCTCACCACTGCACTAAGGAGTGTGTTATTCCAAGGCTAAGATCTTATTACAGTCCCCTTACTACAGCAACACATTTTTTCCTCTCCTGTTCCAAACCTCAAGTGTTGTTATGGCGTCAATGGTAAAGAAGTTTAGGCTTGCTTGGATTTCAGTCTCTTGGCCCTGCGTGAAGGGAAACATGATTTCTCCAAATGCATGACCCCTTGTGCACACACACTGCACACTCTGGACCCCAGCCTTGCAGTGGGAGCTGCTGGTGCTAGCCTTGTGCCCAGCCAGAGATGTGCTGAAAGCAGATCAGGCCCATCTGACAGCTCAGCCCCTTGTAATGCAGCACTCTGGTAGTGCTGCTGCTAATGGGAGCCAGGAAAGCAGCAGCGTGCTTCAGACCAAGCTGGGCACTGGTCCTGGTGTAGTAGCAAAGCAGATAAAGTTAATAGAGAGCCAGATGATCCCTCAGGGACTCTGCACTTCCAGGTCTCTACCGCCGGCCTAGCGAGGGAAAATGTGGCTTGTGCTCCCCCACTACAAGGCAGAAGTGGTGGGAGAAGAGATCCCAGAGCAGATCCAGCTGCAGGCAGTGCTTCCACCGTGGTACAGTGGCACAGAAAAGCACCTGCTGCCTGCCTGGCTTCCTCACCCTCTTGCTTTCCTTCCCCTGCTGCCTGGCTTCCTCAGCCCTCTTGCTTTTCTCCCCCTGCATGTGTGAGATGGGTGGGAGTTGGGCACGCAGACTGGTACTGGAATTTGCAAGAGTTTCTGCTGCTGATATTGACTCCCTGAGCTCAGTTTTATGCAGCCTGAACAACCCTCTCCCTTTCCACGGGACACAGACCAGGTACCCTGATGGGTCTGTCCCATCTCCCAGAAGACCAGTGCAGAAACTCACCCCTCCTGATGACCTTCTCAGCCAGCACCCAAGGCACTTGGTGGTGTTTCTGTCACCAAATCATCCAAGCACCTTCTGGCCTTCAGCAGCCCCAGGGTAGAATTATCTATCACACTTGAACATGAGGCATGGAGGGAAACAGCCAGACTGATACTGTTTAGGAGGCTGAAGATGCAGATACACATCTGGTGGAACTGAGAGGCACGTGGAGGGGCTTCACTGCTGCACTTGAGGCAGGTTCCCCAGTGGGTCTGGGCTGTAGGCAGTAAGACTCAGAGAGCATTTATAACAGGCTCTGTCTGTTAATGAGACTGTCAAAACCCCCTTACACACTCCAAGAACAGCTTGTTCCCTACCAGTGAAAACTGTTATTCTCGCACCGTTGTTTCACAAGTTCTGTTTCCAGCAATTCCTGATCACAGATAGGACAAATGTAATCTCAGTGTGTGCATCTTGGGCTTTGTTTATCCAGGCCCAGCTAGGCATCGTGGTGAGAAGAACCGTATTTAATTTCTTCCTTCAGCAGCATCTCCCTTTCTCTGCTTCTTAATTTTCTTCTGCTCCAACGTGAATTCAAAACACTGAAAAACCACTGGGGCAGGGAATAGGATAATCCCCTGTGTTGGAATCAGTTTCAGTCTTGCCAGATGGACAGGTACAGATCTGATTCAATAAATACAATAATTGTGTGAAGCAGACACGAACTGTCACCCAGTGTGACCCAGCAGTTTCTGTGTCCTCCCTGCCATGAAAATTGACCTGAGAAAAGGCAGTGCAGTGCAAAGCAAGAGAGTTAAGTTGCACTTACCTTGGAGGAAAGTCAGCACAGCAATTGTTTTACCCAGCCTCTTGACCTGATTTCTGACAAAAGCAGACAAAAACCATGAAAGCTGATGTTCTTTTTATCTTAAAAGGTGCAGACTCATTTTTTTCCCTCGATTTAAGTGTTGCAAAGAGAAGGAGCTGTGAAGAAAGCAGCCTTTCTGCAACTGGACGTCACTTAGGTCAGCCACAGTAAGACACTGTGTCTCCCTGGGACCAGAGAGTGGTGGTGACACTGGGATGCTGCCCTTACCCCAGGCAGCCACCCTAGAAGGGCAGCATCCCCACAACCTGGCTTTGTTCTTTTTATGATGATCTCTGTGTCTCCTTTCCTCAGCACATAGATCCCTTTTGCCTGTCCTCAAGTGGCAAGATGACACTTCAAAACCTAAACCACCAGAGCAGGCTACAAGCTAACTCGAGAAAGGGAGGGAAGAGGTGGAGACCTCCAGACATAAAGCACGTTTGAGGGTTTCTGAGTATTATTCCCACTTGCTCTCTTTTTAATTGACTGCAAAGCACCCTTAGCAGCCAAATTTCTTCTTCCAGACTCATGCCTTGGTATCAGTGTGCTGTGCCTGGCCACCCCCTGTGGCTGAGCTTCTGCAATGCAGAGCCTCCCTCTCAGAGTGAAGAAATCTAGCTCTGCTGTCCTGACAGACATTTCACCAAACGCAGCACACTGAAGAGAACACATCCTCACACTCTGCAAAATAGCTGATTAGTCTCCAAGGCTCAAGAGGCATCACACAGGGGGACTTGGAGAGAGGTTGATTTTCCCAGCAGAATGAATCTCCAAACTAATCCCCAGAGCAAATAAAATGCTCTAGAGTCCTTACAAGGCTGTTGTTGGCAAACTTTACACAAACAGGACTCTGGCAGACACTGACACAAGGGTCCTCGGTGTTTCCTTCAGCCTTCACCCCTTGGCTGCTGAGAAGAGATGCAATATTTGAATGTGAATTGCACACACTTGGTAGAGAAACTGGCATCAATCAGCAGCCTATGAACTGGAGCTGCAACAGCTTCCCAGCTCTTGGTGAGAGCCATTTGAGAGTGAGGAGAGGAGAGTGAACTGAGGCCAGCCCTGGGCACAACAGAGGTGATCAAGGCATGAGGAAATGGCTGCAGCCATCAGCAGTGAGGAATTAGGTTCATAGGACCTCCAAGACCTTCAGGATTCTGCTCCTTCCTATTATTCCTTGTGACAGGGTTGATAAAGTGCCCCAGAAAAACCACCAAGCAGCCATTAGCAGATATCAATCTTTCTAATCTTGGTTTTGGCCTTGAGTTATTGAGGCCAGGTTGGCCATGAAACATAAACGAAGAACACATGGGTTTGGGGAGGAAGTAAATCCAGGCAGCAGACTGTGTCAGAGGAATAATAACTCTCAGCAAAACTGAGCACATCAGCCCTGGCTTCCACTGGCTATCCTCAGACTGAATTTCCAGTAAATATAAATCAGAGCAGCTCCATTTACAGGAGGGGTTTTACACACCATCTGGAAAGCTGGCCAAGATATCAGAGGTGGCTTCAACCACCATTACACAGTGCTTCTGCCTCTGGATAGAGCCTGTGGGCTTCAAATGCTGCTGGGGAAGGCAGGCCTCTGCCTGGCAGTCAGATACCCACAGCAGCTAATTAATAAAGCCCTGAGAGTCTTGGGTAGCAGCATTTCCAGGTGGCTTTCCCCTCAGAAGAGCTTTCATCACATGGCCCACTTCAGAGAGGACCCCTGCTCTCTCATGTCTGCTTCTGCACTGTGCTCACACCCTGGCTTGCCAGTCACTCACAGTTGGTCTTCCTGACAGAGCTCACAGGTGCTTGGTTAGAAAACTCAGCTACACTCACATGCATTGTGAAAATACAGGTAGAAAATACAGGTGGGCTAAGAGCTTGAGGAGCTCTCAGCCCAGTAGCAAATGCTGCTAACCCTCCTATAAAATAGGTGACATGCATGGTGAGGAGCTCCATTCCTACCAAAGCAGGTTTTTATTGGAGACAGACCCAGAGCATGTCTTTAATAAGGCTGGATTCATAGTAGGACTAATACAGTCATGTCTCAATGGAGCTGCTTCCCAGATGCTGACAAATCAGACAACTTCTTCTTTGGCTTGGAGATCCTATCTAAGTAAAACTGCTTCCACATGTTTATTATGTAGTGCAGGGTTGCCTTTGTGATTATTAATGCATGTATTGTGAGGAGCAGAGACCCTGGCCTGCTTAGAACACAGGTCTTCCCTCACTGCTCATTCCATCCACAGCAGCATCTCCTCTGATGTGGACAGAGAAAAGTCCCAGTTTTCTACCCCATGAAAGCAGTAATAAGTTAGACTTCTAAATCACTCCCAAGCATTTTGTAATACTTAGATTTAGGGTATACAATATTCTAAGAAGAAAAGATTGCAAAGGTTAAAGACAATAAATCAGAAGACAGGAAGAAGGATTAAAAAAAAATGAAAAAGAAAGGTAATATATGACTTGAAATAACCAATTGATGGTGCTGAGCAGGGGGGATTTGGTGAGAGTCTGATGGAAAGGTTTAATCAGAATGTACACTAAACCCACTCCACTGTGGCTGTTTCTTCAGATATTGATTTTTGCATTAGAAAAGTCAGAGTAACTCAGAAGGAAACGTACCTGTAGTATCAGCAAACAGCAGCAACTCAGTACCAACTGGTAATTGTGTTCAGGCTTGTGATAAAAAGCTGATAGGAAAGCTGACCTCAATTATTCCCATCTCTGCTTACAGCTGCCCTCACCAGCCTGGAGAAGCCATGTAACCTCTGCACCTCCTTTTCCTCTTACACTGCACCTGTGCCAGTAAAGGAGCTTCAATCCAGACCCAGGTGAGATATGGGAGTGGTGGCAAAGGCATGGTGAGAGCCCAGGAAGGCTTCCCCAGGGCAGAACGTGGGGCACCTGTGATGCTGGTGGCACTGCTTGTCTTGCCCCAGCCTGGGAGGAGGGCTGCAGCCAGGGCAAGGTGGGACCCCACGACTGGGGATGTTGGACCTGCTGCTGCTGCCTCATGTAAGCTCTGCTCAAGCAGCAAAGGGAAAAAGACAGGTATGGAGTAATAATTTTTTATGTGAAAAATAAAGAAATGAAAGGTCCAGCCCCCTGTGCTAGAGAGCAGAGTTTGCAGGAGCCAGAGATGCACCTTGTCATGAGCATTGGGCAGGTGAAGGTGCAGCCTCCCAGTAACAGTCAGATGCAGAGTGCACCAAAATCAGGGGGAAGACTCACACTGTATGCAGCAGCATTTGGCTTAAGCCATGAACATCTCATGTTCACAGTGCCCTTGGGCTGCTTCTTTCCCAGTGCCTGGCCAGGAATGGTGCCCATCCTTCACACACCACTGGATGAGAGAGGGAAGGTTGTGCATGGCTAAACAAAGGAATTTCTTAGGAGGGCAGAAAAGTGTTGCTGACTGTCTCAGGTGACCAAATTTGCAGCTCCAGGTCAACATATTTTGTTAAGAGTCAATAACTTGGCTGGGAAAAAGAAATTTGAAAAGCAGTAATGAGATGATAACTAGTTGGGCTGTATTAACTGGCAGCACAGTAGGAAGCCAGGGCTGTGTATGTACTTCATATTTATTTATCATTCCCTTCATAAACCCATTCCTCCTGCTCCTCTGCTGCTTTCCAAACAGGGTTTCAGTAGAATACAGAGCCAGCACAACAGTATGGAGCAGGACAGTGGGAGTTTGGGAGGTAAACACACACAGCCCACTCCAGAAAAGCCAAAGAAACACTGCCTGAGCAGATGATATTAAAAACCTCTTAATATCTAACTACAGCCTCCCCTTTCCCAGCATCTCCCAGGGTTGATATTGACGTGCTGATACACACAGAAATCCTAGAAGGAAAAAGATACAGCTGACTTGTAAACCTTATCCTCCTGTACTCATCACTGTGCCCCAGTGTGTGATTTTCAGTGCACAGTAACCAGCAGCACTGGTGAGAGCACTGGGCACCTCCATTCAGAGCTGGCCCCTGGCTCTGGGGCAGAAGCCCCGGTAACAGTGCCCAGGAAGGGTCAGAGTCACACGTCAGCTGGCAAAGGCAGCACAGCTCTCAGCTCTGTTTCTCCTGTGAAAAGAGCCATGTTTTGAGCTAGGGAAGATAAGCACACCGACACAGGGAGTGTGAGAACAGAGTCTCCTGTGATCTCCATTACACATCTTCCCAGTGGGAGGGAGGGGAGCTGCCCTGGGGCACGTGCTGGGGAGGGGTGCTAGCACAGGGCTGGGGTGTCATGGATGGGACCTGCCTCTCATGAAATGTGTCTACCTACAAGTTTTCACTTAATCTAAATTAATTGCTGGCTCTTCCCCAGACTCCAGTACTGGGGATTTCAGCAAAATGATTGCATGTTTTGGTGCTGCATCTCAAAATCCAAGTTAAACGTGTTTTCCTCTGGTTCTGAACTCTAAATGTGGCAGAGCAAAATCTTCTAACTTTCTGATGTTTTGAGCTATTTAGTAGCTTGGTTGGAAATCAGTAAAGGTATTATGAGAGCTTTATTGAGCTATGGAACTGCTGCCATATAAAAGCACTGCTAGCTGGATCTATCAGTGCTGTGTTGAAGGCTGTTGATCTATCTGTGAGTATAAGGGACATGACTGCTGCCCTCCAGGACTGCTGGAGCAGTAGGACCTGGATGCACAGCATGTTTTGGAAGAAACATGGATCTTCAGGTTTAAGATGGGCTTATTTACCAAGCTGAGAATGGCATTTTTTTCACAGCAGGTCAGTCCATAGCTGTTTTCTTTAGGAGCAGTCAGTTCTGGTTGTTGTTGGACCCAATGGCCAGATGACCTGAGCACTGGACTAGCACCAGCCATGTCTGATTCAGTCTGCTGATGTTTGCAGGTCTTCTGGAGCAGACTAGCCCTTTTCTTCTGAACAGTATGTGCCAATTTCTTTGTGGGCAGTATTACTGTTATTTTGGACTTTGTAGGAAAAACCCAAACCCTCCCTTCCAGCTGATTTTTTGTGCTTTATGGAGAACATAATTGGAATCCTTTTAGACTTGAAAAATATTTTTGCCAGAGATTGATAATAGTGTGCAGACTAAGAATGAAGGCAAGTTTAATCACTGTTTTTACTCTTCTGTTTTCCTGAGTAGGGTAATTTCCCATAATCCTAAGTGGCTTGTACAGCCACAGGCTTGAAATAGTGATGATGGAATTTCCTGGGAACAAATGAATGTGGAGGCACTGGGATCTTACAGTAATGCTGTGGTAAAGGAATGTGCCTTTACTGTAGCCTCCTCACATTGATGTATACTTTGGCTAACAGCAAATGTCACTTGTGAAATGTGCACTATTGTGGCCTCTCTCAGGCCGAGGCAGGAGCACTCTGCTGTGTTACTCACTGCTGATGGGGCCCTGCAGCACTTTCCCATGCAGGCACAGCTCCCACTGAGTCCCAGATGGACATGTGCAAGTTAGGGATGCTGGATCCATCCCTATCATGGTAAAAACAGACAGTTCCTTGCTTGTTCTCGTTAAAAGGAGGGGAAAGAGGGCATTATATAACAGGAGGGTTTTTGAGGGGAGCACTGGTTTATTTAAAACCTCCAGTATAGCTGCTTTCCCTGACAGGAATTGGCTCTGCAGCAGGGCATGAAAGCTGGGATCCTGCCATTGCTGGAGAGCAGTGCTCTTTTCTTTATTAGCAGACAATAAGCCACATTCAAGACATGCTAAAGAGTTGGAAGACAAGCAGCCAAAGCAGGGAAATTCAAAGTGAGGGCTGGTGCTTGCGAGCCTGGTGTTTGCATTTGCCTGCAAGGAAGAGGCAGACACAACTGAAGATGAGGCAGCTCTTTGCCAATGCTCTCCATGCTAGTGGGGATCTGGAGGCAGAGATGGTTTTAATTGACACCTGTGCTAATTGCTAACCCTTAGAAGGCAGAATTCCTCCGGGACTGGAGGAACCAGGCAAGTGCTGAAGGCAGGGCACACCTTGGAGGAGGTGTCACCAATTCAAAGGACTTGGCCACAGCTCTGTTGAAAAACCATGGCTGGCCAATCAGTGTCCTGGTCTGAGAGAGAACTGAGCTGATTCTGCTCAGTGATTTCACTTCTCAGCTCAGCTCTTGTAACCAGCTGCCCTGTCTGCAGTCAGCAGCCTGTTTGTC